>JAJOOH010000581.1:0-110522 GCA_029582605.1 Solanum gracilifrons | reverse complement strand
GAATCATATGGGAAAAAATATTTGATGACTACGAATTAGAAGATATATTAAATCAAGAATGGTATGAAATAGATTTACAAGATCTATATTTAGATAATGAAAGAATAGAATGGTATGATTTAGAAATAAATTCAGATTAAAATGAATTATGAATATTTACAATATTGGATAGAATCTATGAAAGATATAAAACTGTTAGAACAGTTAATGGACGAGAATTTATATATGTACCAAAGAACCCAAGATATGTTATATCTAGAATATATCATAAGTAATATTAAAGAAATATTCAGATTAAAACAACTATCGGAAGAATATTACAATAAATATTATTACATTTTACCATGAATTTTGCAAAATTAAGACACTTAGCAAAAGAATATAAAAATAAAATAAATTACTTACCTACTACACTACCTAGCACACTACCACTTCCATGAATTCCTCAACTACCAATTCCGTTACGAAAAATGGTATACCCAAACTGGAGAAGAATGAAAAATTACATATGTTGGTGATTCTAGAACTACTTGAAGTTCTTAGGATGACAAATTCTTCTTACATATTCACATCTATATATTGACATTATAAAAGGAATTATGCAGTTAAGGTTGTATCAATTTGATTCTAGTGGAATTATGAGCAAAAGTTGAAACTTTTTTGAGTTGGATAAGGTTTAATAAAGTGATGTGTTATTGGGAAAATAATGTTATAGTCATAGTTTATTTGTGCTCAATGTTTATTAAATTATTAAAATAGGTTTACAAAGATATTGAAGTTGATAAGGTTTTGCTCATATTGTCTACATGGATGATACTAATTTTATTCATGTTATTCTAGACTAAAAATAATTTGTTTAAGTTAATATTTTAAATTTTTTTGTTATCACATGGTTAATGTGTAAATTTTCTATATAATATTTTAGTAATATTTCCTAACGTTAGTGAATTATTCTGTTTATACGTTTGTGAATATTAATGCTGAGTTCTATGCTTTGGAATAGTATAGTAATTTATTTATACTTATTGTTGGAGATTTTTTCAAGGTCGTTATTGACTGGCTGACTAAGTTATCATATATGGATTTGTTTTGATGCATATATTTATGTTGAAATTGAGATTACTAACTAAATATATGTTGGTGTTTTTGAGTGTCTGAATTGTTAGAATTAATTCTATCGAATTTCTTGACACTTGTATAAATACTGACTAGATTTGAAAAATATTTTAATTTATAAATTTGTATGTTACATATGAAAAATTTATGAAAAGCTTATCTTTTTATTATGAAATTTTTGAAAGTGTAGGGGTGTCTTGCTAACGTTACTCTACATGATCTTAAGAAAAGAAAATAGGATCTAAATTTTTTGATGGTTTATATGTTAATATAATGTCACATATACATATTTGTGGTAATGAGTTGTGATGTGATTAAATGCAACATTAGAGTTGAAAAGTAAATAATGTATTGTTGAATTTTTAAAAGTGATAATATTTCTTGTTGTTGAATATGATATTGCTTCTTGATGCATTATTTTGGAAAGAAGTTGTTGGTGATACATGAGAGGTAACACAAGTATAGTTTTTAATAAATTAGAGATTTTGTTGTACTAGAGAAGTACAATGACCGTTTGTGGATTTTAAAATCCATAAGTGATTTCCAAACAATAACAATTGTTGTGAAAAAATAATTGTTTCAATGGTAAAATTAGATATGTGTGTTTGAGACATAATGTGACGAAGCAGCTGCAGTGAGATCAATTATTTACGCAAATAAATAATATGTAGTCGAAGGTGAATCTAATAAATTCACTTACTAAATGAAACATCCAGGGGAATAAGACTTTAGTCAATTTGAGAGGATCAACAATGATGGTAACCCAACCTATGTGATTGGAGATCCCATGAATTAGGTTCATATGGGTAATAACAAGTCATTAGTGGACCAAGTAAGCACTATAAAGTTATGTCCCTCCTATGATGTGTGAATATAGTGCAATAGTCTACAAGGCAAAGTGAGGCTGAGTTAAGCTCTTCATCCAAGTCATATCCTTTATAGGTGGTGTATTGCTCTGCAGAATACACTAGATAATTGGACCTATATGAGTGTGAAGTGGTGCCGCTTCTATGAAATTGTGACAAATTTCTAGAGCACTCATGAATACCGGGACATATGCATGGCCTCTTAGCGCAATACCGCATTAAGGACAAAGATTGTGCGATTATAATGTGATAGAATAAGATGCTGGACTTACAAGAGAATTATTGGTTCATAAAAGTTCTAAGCTTCACCAATTGTTTTTTAAGTTTAATGTTGTTCTATCTAGGTTTGGTTCATAGCCTACGGACACCAGATTCGATGCATTGTACTCATATGTGACAATCCAACAAAACTTCTTATTTCATTTTATACCTTAAGGTTCCTTTTGTGATATGTAGGGGATTGTTGGAAAAATAATTTTAGTATCTCAAAAGGAAATACTCCCTCCATTTCAAAAAGAGTGGCCTAGTTTGACTTGACACAGAGTTTAAGAAAAAAAAAGACTTTTGAATCTTGCGGTCCTAAATTACAGTTATGTCAAATGTAAAATGTTACCAAAAAGCAAAAGAGGTCATTCTTTTTTAAACAAACTAAAAAAGAAAGAAGGTAATTATTTTTGAAATGGAGGGAGTATTTTATTTCCTATCATACTTGAAAGAGAATATTATATTTTGTCCTAAATATTTTGTCTCCATAAATAATATCCTATTGCCATTATTATTATTCTTTAATTAGCTATTAAGTTCTATCATAATATGATTGTTTCCAATGGCTCTATGATGAAATGATTTGCCTTCAATTCATTGATGGTATTCAATGCCTTTATGGTTTTTGACTATTTCAACCATTGATACATTAGAGAGGTTACTAATTTTCCTATACAAATCTAAGTTGTATACTTGTAGTGAGTGAGAGAGAAGATAAGATAACAATTCTTCTTTTAATATATTCTTATGCTGTGTTT
The DNA here is from genome assembly GCA_029582605.1 of Solanum gracilifrons. Classification (NCBI taxonomy): domain Eukaryota; kingdom Viridiplantae; phylum Streptophyta; class Magnoliopsida; order Solanales; family Solanaceae; genus Solanum; species Solanum gracilifrons. The sequence goes on along the minus strand of JAJOOH010000581.1, from coordinate 107,518 downwards.
TTCTTTCTATTGAATCTTTGTTAGTTTTTGGCTCCTAGGTTTATACTAGAAGAGCTTGTTGAATCCTAGGGGATACACCCATACCGTGTGAAATATCCTTAAGGACAGTGTCTTTCGACACGCCTCAAGCTATGAGAATTTCCTATAAGAGTTCGTGGTGAAGTACAAGCTTTTAGTAAATTACATACAAGTGTTCGTTATGAAGGTATTTTCCATAAGATTTCCAACAAATTTCACATTTGAAAGTGTATTGTCATCGTCTCCAATTATTTTTGTTTAGTGGCTGACTCAGACATTGATAGCTTTGGAGTATCTACATTCCTATTCAAACTATGTTCTTTCTAGAAACCTCAATTTATGTTTTAACACCTCGGTCTTAGAAAGTGCTAAATTTAAAAAGAACTAAATTAGAAAGAGCTAATTTTAGATTTGTGCAAGTTAGTCTTCAATGGTTAGTTTTGGGTCAACTTTAAACGACCGTAGTTTTTAGTAGAGGATGAGTTAGGTGGTCTATGAGATATGAAAAACTTTGCGGAAGAGTTGCAGAAAATGTTTTAGGTGATGCATGTTGCTGATACTGAACGTGTGAAACTAGCAGCATACCAGCTCAAAGGTGTCTTTAGAGTCTGGTACGACCAATGAAATAAGAGTAGAGCTGAAGGGGCACCAAATGTGAGTTGGGTTGTGTTCGAAGAGGCCTTCATGGGGCGTTTCTTTCCCCGTGAGCTGAGAGAGGCATAGGTAATAAAATGTCTTACTCTTAAGCAGGAATCAATGAGTGTGCATCTGTACAACCTTAAGTTCAATAACTATCCTGTTATGCTCAGGAGATGGTTGATGATATGAGGAGCAGGATGAGCCTGTTTGCGTTTGGGTTGTCTCGTCTGTCAAGCAAAGAGGGAAAGGCTACTATGTTGATAGGGGACTTGGAAATAGCAATTCTTATGATCCTTGTGTAGCATGTTGAAGAGAAGAAGTTCAGAGATAGGGAAAAGTTTCGCAGTTAGAAGGCTAAGGCAAGAGGTAATGAGACCGGGCAGCAGAAGGGTAATGCAAACCGGGCATCTTTTCAACAAAACCCAAATTGTCCTGCTCCATCATCTGCAAGTGCACCTACACCAAAGAATAGAGGTGAGTTCAGGAATCAGAATTTGCAGAAGTTTAGAGCCCGACCTGCTCAATCTCAAGGTAGTGTGTCACAAGGGGCCAACTGGACTCCTGCATATGCTAAGTGTGGTAGGAACCACCCAAGAGAGTGTCGTGACGAATCCACTGGTTGTTTCAAGTGTGGTCAGACAGGTCACTTCATGAAAGAGTGCCTTGAGAACAGGCAGTGTAGTGCTAATGGAGGCAATAGACCCCAATCTTCTTCAGCGACTCCTCCATACAAAGATGTACCTAGATGAGCTACTTCATGGATAGGCGGAGGAGCAAACCGTATGTATACTATTACTAGTCGCCAAGAGCAAGAGAATTCACTTGATATTTTCACTAGTATGAGGAAATTCTTTACTTTTGATGTATATGCATTACTTGATCCAGGTGTGAGTCTATCTTTTGTGACTGCATATATTGTTATGAATTTTGATATTCTTCCCGAGCAAATTCTTGAGCCTGGTAGTGTTACACTTGTTGGTAAGTCTATTCTAGCTGATAGAGTTTATCGTGATTGTACCATTTCTATCAATCACAAGGACACCATGGCTAACTTAATCGAGTTAGATATGGTGGACTTTGATGTTATTCTAAGTACGAACTGACTTCATGGTTGTTATGCCTCAATTGATTGTAGAACTGGAGTAGTTAAGTTCTAGTTTCCTAATGAGCCAGTTATTGAGTGGAGAAGTAGTTCAACAGTGCCTAAGGGTCATTTTATTTCATACCTTAAGGCAAACAAGTTAGTTTCCAAGGGGTACATTTATCACTTAGTCAAAGTTAGTGACTCTAGTGTTGAGACACCAACTATTTAGTCAGTTACAGTTTTGAGTGAGTTTGTAGAGGTCTTTCCAGATTATCTTCCTAGAGTCCCTCCTGAGTGAGAAATAGAGTTCGGTATATATATTCTTCCTGATACTCGACCCGTCTCTATTCCACCCTATAAAATGGCTCTAGCTGAGTTGAAAGAGTTAGAAGAGCAGTTAAAAGATTTTTTTGATAAAGGTTTCATTCGACCTAGTACTCACCTTAAGGCACTCCAGTCTTATTTGTGAGGAAGAAAGATGGTTCTCTAAGGTTGTGTATTGATTACCTCCAATTGAACAAGGTTACTATAAAGAATAAGTATCCCCTTATGAGAAGTGATGATCTGTTCGATCAACTTCAGGGGCCCACTTGATTTTCTAATATAGACCTCAAATCTGGCTGTCATCAGTTGAAAGTAAGAGAAAGTGACATCCTGAAAACAACATTTATGACCCATTATGGTCATTATGAATTTCTAATTATGTCTATTGGTTTGACTAATGCTCCTGCAGCGTTCATAGACCTTATGAACTGAGTGTTTAAACCATATTTTGACATGTTTGTTATCGTGTTTATTGATTACATTCTAATATATTCGAGGAATGAGGAGGAACACGCTAGTCATCTCATAGCAATTCTCCAAACCCTAAAGGATAAGGAATTATATGCAAAATTTTCTAAGTGTGAGTTTTGGTTTGAGTCCGTGGAGTTCTTAGGCCACATTATTTCTGATGAGGGGATTCGAGTTGACGCTCACAAGATTGAGGCAGCACAGGACTGGCCCAGGACCACATCTCCAACTGATATTAGAAGTTTCTTGGGATTGGCTGGTTATTAAAGAAGGTTTGTTGAGGGATTTTCATCTATTTCATCCCCGTTGACAAAGTTGACTTAAAAGACAACAAAGTTTTAATAGTCTGAAGCTTGTAAGAAAAGTTTTCATGATGTGAAAACACGGTTGACTATTGCACCAGTGTTGACCTTACCGGAAGGTACACAAGTCTTTGATATGTATTATGGTGTGTACAGAGTTAGACTAGGTTGTGTATTGATGCAGAATGGCAAATTTATAGCTTATTGCTCCAGACAACTTATGATTCACGAGAAGAATTACCCAACCCATGATCTAGAGTTGGTTGTTCTAGTGTTCGCTTTGAAAATAATGTCACTGTCTTTATGGTTTTCATCTAGATGTGTTCACTGATCACAAGAGTCTTCCATATGTGTTTTGTCAGAAAGAGCTTAATCTCAAATAGAGGAGTTGGTTGGAGTTACTCAAGGATTATGACAAGAGTATTCTCTATCACCCTGGTAAGGAAAATATTGTTGCTGATGTTTTAGAAGCTTATCTATGGGTAGTACTACCTATGTTGAGGAGCCAACAAAGAATTAGCTAAAGATTTGCATAGACTTGCATGATTAAGAGTCTGGTTGTTGGATTCCAATGAAGGTGGAGTAGTGGTGATGAATGGGGTTGAATCATAACTAGTGTCCGAACTGAAAGAGAAACAAGACAAGACCCTGTTTTTCTTAAATTGAAGGCAAATGTTCATAAACAAAAAGTAATGGCTTATGAACAAGGGGGAGATGGTATGTTGAGGTGTCCAGGTAGATTGTGTGTACCTAAGGTGGATGAACTCCAAGAGAGGATCATGGAGGAAGTTCATAGCTCCAGATAATCTATGCATCCTGGTTCCACAAAGATGTATCGCGACTTGAAAAAAGTCTATTAGTGGAGTAGTATGAAGAGGTGTATTGTAGAGTTCGTTGTTAAGTGCCCAAATTACCAACAAATCAAGGTAGACCACCAGAGGCCCAGTGGTATGGCTTAGAACATAGATCTTCTGAAATGGAAGTGGGAGATGATCAATATGGAATTCATTACTGGTTTGTTGTGGTATTGCATGCAACATGATTCGATTTGGGTGATTGTAGATCAGATGACTAAATCAGGCCATTTCTTACTGGTAAAGACTACCTATTCAGCAGAAGATTATGCCAGATTATATATTCAAGAGATAATCAGACTTCATTGAGTTCCAGTGTCCATCATTTCAGATAGAGGTGCGCAATTCACTGCATAATTTTGGAAGTCTTTCCATAAAGGTTTGGGTTCGAAGATGAACCTTAGTACTACTTTCCATCCTCAGACTGAAGGTCAAGAAGAGCGTACGATTTAGACATTATAGGATATGTTGAGGGTGTGTGTGATCGATTTCAAGGGTAATTGGGATGATCACTTACCTCTCATTGAGTTTTCTTACAACAACAGTTATCACTCTAGCATCCAAATGGCTCCTTATGAGGCTCTTAATGGGAGAAGGTGTATATCTCCTATTGGATGGTTTGAGGTTGGCGAAGCTGAGTTTATAGGACCGGACTTGGTTCATCAAGTTATGGAGAAAGTGAAGATCATTCAAGGAAGGTTGCAAACAATGCATAGTTGTTAGAAATTCTATACCGATGTTAGGAGAAGAGACTTGGAGTTTGAGGTGGATGATTGGGTTTATTTTAAGGTTTCACCCATAAATGGTGTTATGAGATTTGGTAAGAAGAGGAAACTTAGTCCCCGGTATATTGGTCCTTACAGAATATCCAAGAGGATTGGTAATGTAGCTTATGAGTGGGAGCTATTGTCAGAATTAACAGCAGCCCATCTGGTATTCCACATTTCAATGTTGAAAAAGTGTATGGGTGATCCTTCACTTATGACACCTACTGAGAACTTTGGTACTAAGGACATCCTATCTTATGAGGAGATACCCATTGAGATACTTGATCATCAGGTTCGCAAGTTGAGAACCAAGGAGGTCGAATCAGTCAAGACCTCTCATAAGTCACTATACATCTTTGTGGCTCCCAAGTGAATGGAATATCGAGAACTACGGGCTTTTGATAATATTCACTCTTCCAAGTTATCAACATGGGTAACACGTATGCGACCTTGATATGGAAGCAAACCCTCTCCCTCATTGGAAGAAAGCCTAAGCACTACTTCATTTAACTCAATCAAGATCGGCGCAAGACCTTTGTTTTCTTTCACATCCAATACAAAAGATGATTCTCAACAATTATGAACCATGACATTACCCTCATTGGAATCAACTAACTGAACACCTAATCGGGTTAATCTATGAGCATCATGAACCAATTTTTTAACTTGCTCAACATGAGCAACACTACCCATTGATAATCGACTAAGAGCACCCGTCACAATATTCACCTTACACCTTCTTTGGCAACGATTTAGACCCTTTTATTTGAAGACATATTGCAAACTCTTGTTGTAACGACACAAACCGTCATTGTTTAGGAAAAACAAAAATTCAGAAATTACTAGGCTATTGTCCCACCAGGGCAGAAGATATACCACTAGGGCGGTGGCGCCACAGCGGGGTAAGTTGGCTCCAGACCAGGATAGCCGAGATAGAATGTAAATAACGTGAAATCGTATTTCCTCCTTCTTCCTAAAGTACCTAAGTTAGTCGTTAAACACCATAGAAACCCCCAAAAAACCTGCTCGAAGCTTGGGAAAGATGGAGAGAGAGATTTCTAGTGTAAGGATGTCGATGAATTGCAGATTTTCTGCCAAGACCACCGTCACGAGTCTCAGAAACAAGAATCTAAGACCAAAACTCTGTGTAGCTACTTGGCGCCCAGGTAGGCTAGGTTTTATGAATTAAGTAGTTATAAATAGGTGCTCACTGCGTGGTATAATGATAATCAATGGTAGGGTTCATGTGTGGGCCTTCGTGCACCGAATTAAGGATAATTAAATCCTAGGAAGAATCCTTAGATGATTAACTAGGGCTAAGTATGGTCGAATTAATATGTACATGGACGTTTAGACATAAATTTTATAAAATCTGAAAAGAAAAAGAAAGTAGCATTTAGAAAAAAAGTTGAATTGATCTCTCAGATTGTCTCAGTCAACTAATAGTTCTTACTACTCATAAAATCATTTTCTTTGTTGAAAAAATATTGAAATTAATAGAAAAAGTGACTTTATGAGATAATAAATATTGATTGAGTGAGTCCAACTGTGTTGTTGTTGTTCTTTTTTAATATTATTATTATTTTTACTTTTTGGTCTTTGTGTTTGAACAATATACTTAGAGAAAATTATGTAATTACACATATTAAGATAACATAATCTCTAAAAAAAAATTACCATATGAATAAATTACACAAAATGTATTTTTTACTTCTCTCTTATAACATCCGGATACATACTCTGAAAAATCTGAAGTTATTATAATTTTGAAAAACTTTCGGAATAGGATGTAATTAGCACCCAAATTGTTGGGGTTTGTATACTTTATACATAAAATTAAACATTTGAACTTGTACTTATCAATCTCTAATATTTTCTTAAAGTTTCCTAATTTATTTTTAATTTTCTTAGAATTCAACATGGAAGGTGAAATTAATAATATTTCTGATTCAAGACTCATGAAAGGTGTTCTGGAAGAACATAACGGTCAGTGCTTGGTATGTGTACACACTCCTCGTATCAAACTTCACTTGTGTCATGACGCAGACCGTCGTGATTGGCACCCACACTAACAATCCGGTGGGAGAACCACTACTACAACCCAAACCAAGTAAGCAATCTAAAAACTAAGGCATATAAGTCAAATAATAAGGAAAGAAAATAGAGTTTCCATAAACTCTACAAAAGTGCAACAATAACTAACAAATGTGGAAGAATTAACCTAAAATCTTAAAGTCAATATACCAAAACTCTACTAACGACAAGTCTAAGAACAAGGGGTACAACCCCAAAACTAAACAACACCTTAAACAAAAGTCTGAGTCCGAAAAGAGTGGATTTAAACAAGGAAGATCCATGGCAGCCTGAAAGAATTGGCTCACCCTTGAATTCAGTCACGCTCATAGTCACCTAGCTGAGGTCTATCAATAGCCACCTGAAGATGCCCTGTACTCAACAAAGAAAGAGCAAGTGTAGTATCAGTACACAACCACCGTGTACTGGTAAGTTCATGCGGCTATCCCACTAAGTGTAACATACATTAGTCAATAGAATAATATAATCACATGTACATATCGAACATATACAATATCATCAACATATACGAACAATGAACAACTTCACGATTCTCACATATCACAGTTATATCAATTTAGAGCAACATTCCTTCTTTCAATATCAATCATCATTAAATATGAAAGAACTCATCACAAGTAGATACACAACACAATTCAATGGTCCTCTCACGGAACACAATTCACTGGTCCTCTCATGGAACCCAAACCAAACAGTTAGCATGCTGGAACGTGGCAATCCGATCCTATACTTATGTCGGAACGTGGCAATCCGATCCAAGTTAGTTATGCCGGAACATGGCAACCGATCCCAGTTAGTGTGTCGGATCATGACACGCGCCCATTCAACAAACCACAATCACAATCACAATGTATATTCTAACAATCATACAACAAGAGGTGATTCATGGAATACAATTATTCAATTATTTTCATTTACAACAAGTGTGATCAATAATGCAACATTCGGATACATACATGTATCATAATGAAGCAAGAACATACATACATCACACAATCATAGAATCACAACCATCACCTACCTCGAATCTAAGCTTGAATCCCCTAAAGCACTTGAGTATTCCCTTTCTGAATTCTTCCGCTTGTTCGTGGTCTAAAAACATATAATTAACGCAAGGATCAACAATCAAAGGTCTAATTATCCGGATTATAACAAACCCAAGATCCTAATACCCAATTTAGGGATTTTTCCACTATAAATTCAAGATCAAAACCCTCTCACATCGATAATTACTCATCAATTTACATTCTATGGATCGAAAAACGGATTCGGGGAGTTAAAACCTTACCTTTAGCCTCAAGAATGGTGAAAAATGCTTAAGAACTCGTTTGGGGTCGTCTTCTTAGCTCTAAAAATCAAAAAGTGTCAAATAAGGTCGTTTAGGGTTTATTAATGACTTTAAGTAGCGTTTGGCCCGCCACGGCGGACCCATCCCGCTACAGCAGCCCCGCTCTGGCGGCTCCAATCCCGCTCTGGTAGCCTACATGGAGACAAAATGTTACCTATTCACGCTAAGATCATTTTCGGGAGTTCTACTCACAAAAATTCAATTCCGTAAAGTCGTACAGGTTCATTAACGTCTTAGCTATCTATTCATGTGGTCCAAATCATAATTAGATCTCTCATTAATTACCAGATTTCCCTACACCTTAATGACTTCAATTTAGTCCAAATTTGGACTAGGTTGGGAAATCTCAAGTTACTACGAAAGAGTTTTCTAGCCCCAGTTCTATCCCCATTGGGTTTTCCATACGACGAAAATCAGGTCGTTACAACAGATACCAATATACCCATCAGTCGTCCCCGAGTGATCAACTTGGAAAGACTTGCTAGTAAGGGTAGAGTAGTATCTGAACCATCGAATTACTGGGGATACTTGTATCGCATGCCCTTCTTACCGAATCTCATTACCCCATAAGGATTTCACATCTCCAACCTCAAACCAACCAATTGAATACCTACACATCCTCCCTTAAAATGCCTTAATGAAGTCATCTCAATACTTGATTGATAAGTATTATTTTATATAACTTAACTACAACAAAAGTGATTCCCAACAACTACCAAATTTGATTGTACACACGTCTGCCACATGTTATCAAAGATCTTGACACAATCATCTAGACGAATCCTTTAGCACCTAAGCATGATAAAATTCCAAGTCAATACTCGCTACAAATAGAAGTGAACTTAAACCAGCCAACAAACGCTCATGATACTCAACAATGATAGTTCTTAACAACATCTCCATCCCACAACATAAATTCCCATGAGCTTAAGTTACAAAAATTTCAATCTTTAGACATGAGATACCCCTTGAGGGAGGATATGTTCAAACATACAAACCACCCAACAACACTATAAAAAAAATGCTAGATTTAGTAATTCTAGATTACCTTTAATAACAATAGAATTGGACCCAATGGTCCCCACATTCAATCACACACAATCAATACATGACCTCGACGACAAGATAAAATATTAGATAGTCGGACAACCATAAATACACATGGTAGCTCTTCTATAAATTCTCATAAGCAAGGTGATACATGTAGAACCACTAAAATACTTTAACAACTCCAAGACAAAACCAATTATGTCATTCGAAATAACCATATCTTCCCAAACTTCCCGCTCAACCAAGAGAACATCGAAAGATTTGGTACCCCTGATCCACCACTAGGGATCCACCCACAAAAGTGAAAACACACTAGAGCATAGCAAGTGAATCATACTCACAAGACTAACAATCATCATAAACACTATGACCTTTTACCTTATTATAAAACAACACTTTTTATATGAAAATCTTTCTTATATACTTAACAATAAATAGTAGTGCTTACGACTCACCCCAGGTGTAAGTCCTTTCAAATGCTCAATACCAGATACAATTGATCATTTCTCACCTTTCCAATTCATACCTTGACAAAATACATCACCACGAATGTACTCACAATGAAAAATCTGAATTGTAATTTCCGCCATATAACACAATCCCTCTCTCTATCAACATTAGCTTGTACCTTGAAGATTTTTATGAATTCATGGATCTCCATTTATCAGTGATCGCATCTCCATCAATCTTACCATATATTTCGCTAAATTTTCAATCATACTTATTACTAGACTCAAAAACAAAGCCAAACACTTGTCATCACACTCAAGCTAATGTCCGCACACTTTTTTCTGAAATATTTTTCGATAGTTTTTAACCAATCCGACACACATGTGACACTTTTACCATAGCCACAACAAAATAAATGAAATCACGCGTCTCTAAACCTAATTATCTAGTCCTCTAAAGATAACTCTTTAGCCTTAAAAATCAAATAAAATATTCTTGCTCTAGTGTCTCTCTAAAGGTTGTACTACATCCCACCATTTTTCTTCATTATGACTCTAGATCTTTAATTTCTATTGAATGGTGTCCCACCATCTCTTAAAACTTTCCATACAACCACGTTACTCACCAAATATTTATTTTTAAAAACCACAACCTTAGATACTCGCAAGTCGTAATTACTATAAAAAATTCGCTTAATCAACAATCTCATTACATAGTTGCATCCCATTACAATTCATCACGAACTCTTATTACCATTACGCTCAATTAGCCCTGACTATCACTATGAAGCCAACATTTCATCAACATGACACCTCAAACTCACGTAAACTTATCAAATTTAAAAGACTAACCCAATCTTGGTACGCACTTTCTTACTAAAATCATCAATTTCCTTCACCCAAGTATACACATTGAGACTTTGTTTATCCATAAGCTTGTCATTCCAGTATTAATCCACTCCATTATGGATTAAGATAAAATCATCAGTCTTCATACTACCCTCCTTCTTCTTATCAGACAAGACATGAGCACCCCACTTGGAAACACTAAGACGAATGAATCCTTTATCGAGACGCTCTTGGATTTGAGCCTTAATCTCTTTCAACTCTGACACCCCAGGAATAGACTCAATAGAGGAGGATTCCACCTCAACATCCCGAATATGAGCCAATTACGTAAATCAATCCTGCCCCACCAGTTTCCTACCCCGTACGAAAGATATGACCTTAGCTGACTTAGGCTTGTACCCCGTTCCCACTCTAACCTTTCCCTAATAGGGATCTCTAGAGTTATCGACTTGGTATTACAATTAAGCTTGATATAATAGGGGGACAACTAAGTCATGCCTAAGATTATATCAAGTCAGTAATATCCAACATAACCAAATCAACCCAAATCCAAAAATCCATAAACACAACAGGACTAACACGATATACAAGGATGACTATGACTGACTCTTCAACTGGGGTAGAAAAATGGATGAGGGCATCAAGTATATCACAAACCACATCAAATCCCAATGCAATTGAACTGACACGTATGAATAAGAATAACCCATATCACACAAAACAATATCCATATGGGCACAGACAAGAGTAGCACTAGTGACCACTGCATCACAACCTCAAACTTGGTCTTGCCCGGAAAACATAAAATGGAGCCCTGTCTTTTTGACGGGCAACCTCATTGCCTGACTACACTACTCCTCTACCTGTATTACCATTTCCCCGGCCTCCACGGCCTCACTGATTTCCTTTTCATATGCCCAGGTTCTCCACAATTTAAAACACTTTACAACTTATATTCGATTGCTGAACAATGAATTAGATCGCGGGGGTTAGTTCGGGTACTATTCGGGGTCCATAATTGTGACTAGGGGAAAATATGGGAGACAGGTTGAGGTTCAGCCTCGCCTTATCCCGCTCTGGCGGGAAAATATCTGCACTAGCGGCCTCGCCTTGGCTGCAAGAATCTCGCCCCAACGGCCATAACGGAAACAGAACCCCTGCCAATAATTTTTCTGGGGTTCTTTTCTTTTCCAAATTCCACAAAGGTTCCCATCTTTACTTAGTAATTTTAGAATAATCCTCATAACTAGGATAATCATTGTCTATTCCCAATCAATCCCACGATACACGAACCAATTCATTCTTGTTAATTCAGGACCACAACCCACATATCCCCAGGATACACTTAGACACTCACACGATCCTTAGTCAAGATCTTCCTTTCACAACGAGTTTCACGATACTCAAGTATTTAAAACTTGCATAACTACAACGACCAAGCCAACATATTGTACATATCAAAGTTCAGACACACATTTATTGTGCGCATAATCACCTTATCGCATTCACGCAATTACAACTTCACATTCACAGTTAATTCATACAACCAGAAGCATGCGTTCAAAGTTTCCAAGATACAATTCACAGATAAGTCTAAATTATGAATTTATTATGTCACTCCATGGATGACCATTCCTGATCATCCATGCATTCACACAACCCCTAGGGCCAGATACCAATTGGAACCTTCTAAGTTTCCAATTTACTTTGCTAGAAGGGCCTCAGTCGTGCCACGATATCTAGTTCACTTCATTGAGATACCAATTGAAATCGGGAGATATCAATTGGACTCAACTCTTACCACAAGTGACAATAGTAGCTAGCGATCGCCACAAAACTGCTAATTTCAATCATAGGACTTGGTGGAACACAATTCTTAACCGCCTCAATCTTTAACTGTTGGTAACCGGACCTTAAATCTATCTGACAGAAAATCGATGCATCTTGCAATTGGTCAAACAGATCATCCATCTGAGGCAATGGACACTTGTTCTGAATGGTGACCCTATTCAAGTGTCTGTAGTCTATACACATCCTCTCTTGCTAGCGATGGTGTTACAACTTTTGTTGCTCTAGTTCGGACCATAGAGTGAAGGAGGAAAGATATCAATTTGTATCACCCAGATACCAATTGGATTCAAGTCATAGCACGAAGTTGTAGTAAGAAGTGAGTTTTTCCTAAAGTCCTACAGCCTCTCGAAGAAAAGTACGGATGTCATCGTACCGTTCCGCAAGACTCTACTAGACTCATTTTGGTACAAAGAGATCAACGAACCTAAAGCTCTGATACCAACTTTGTCACGACCCAGACCTTTGTGATTGGCACCTACACTAACAATCCGGTGGGAGAACCACTACTACAACCCAAAACAACCAATCAATCTAAAAACTAAGGCATATAAGTCAAATACTAAGGAAAGAAAATAGAGTTTCCATAAACTCTAACAAAAGTTCAACAATAACTAACAAATGCAGAAGAATTAACCTAGAACCTAAAATTCAATGTTCCGAAACTCTACTAACGACAAGTCTAAGAACAAGGGGTACAACCCCGAAAATAAAGAACACCTTAAACAAAACTCTGAGTCCCAAAAGAGTGACTTAAACAAGGAAGATCCATGGCAGGCTGAAAGAACTGGATCACCCTTGAATCCGGTCACGCTCATAGTCATCTAGCTGAGGTCTATCAATAGCCACATGAAGATTCACTGCAGTCAACAAAGAAAGAGCAAGTGCAGTATCAGTACATGGTGCTGTAGGATCACACGGCTATCCCACTATGTGTAACATACATTAGTCAATACAACAATATAATCACATGCACATATCGAACATATACAATATCATAAACATATACAAACAATGAACAACTTCATGATTCTCACATATCACAGTTATATCAATTTAGAGCAACATACCGTCTTCTAATATCAATCATCATTAGATATGAACGAACTCATTACAAGTAGATAAACACAATTCAATGGTCCTCTCATAGAACCCAAACCCAAATAGTTAGCATGTCGGAACGTGGCAATCTGGTCCCATATTTATGCCGAAACGTGGCAACCGATCCCAGTTAGTGTGTCGGATCGTGACATCCGCCCATTCAACAAACCACAATCACAATTACATTGTATATTCTCACAATCATATAACAGGAGGTGATTCATGGCATACAATTGTTCAATTATCCTCATTTACAACAAGTGTGATCAATAATGCAACACTTGCATACATACATGGATCATAATGAATTAAGAACAAACATACATCACACAATCATAGAATCAGAACCATCACCTACCTCGAATCCAAGCTTGAATTTCCTAAGGCACTTGAATCTTCCCTTTCCGAATTCTTCCCTCATTTTCGTGGTCTAAAATCATACAATTAACGCAAGGATAAACAATCAAAGGTCTAATTATCTAGATTATAACAAACTCAATAAACCTAGACCAAACCCAAGATCCTAATACCCAATTTAGGGCTTTTTTTCACCATAAATTCCAGATCAAAACCTCCCCCATCGATAATTACTCATGAATTTACATTCTACAGATTGAAAAATGGATTCGGGGAGTTAAAACCTTACCTTTAGCCTCAAGAATGGTGAAAAACGCTCAAGAACTCGTCTAGGGTCGTCTCCTTAGCTCAAAAAATAAAAAAGTACCAAATGAGGTTGTTTAGGGGTTTATTAATGACTTTAAGTCGCGTTTGGACCGCCACGATAGACCCATCCCGCTACAGCAACTCCAATCCTGCTCTGGCGGCCTACACGGAGATAGAATGTTAGTTGTTCACTCTAAGATCATTTTCGGGAGTTCTACTCGCCCAAATTCGATTCTGTAAAGTTGTACGGGTTCCTTAACGTCTTAGTTATATACTCATGTGGTCCAAATCATATATATATGTCTAATTAATTACCTGATTTCCCTACACCTTAATGACTCTGATTTCATCCAAATTTGGACTAGGTTGGGAAATCTCAAGTTACTACGAAAATGTTTTCTAGCCCCAGTTCTTTCCCATTGGTTGTTCCATACGACGGAAATTAGGTCGTTACAACTTGTTAGTTATGCTGGATATGCATGTTGTTTTGTTGATATTGTTGTCACACTGGAGATTTTCTTGGTAACGATCCCCAAAAATTTCAAATTCATAAGAATTTAACTTGTATACATCATAAGTGTAGGGATTTTGTATGCTATTAGGTCACCTACAATGGTATCTACAGACAGCATGTTAGCCTTCTAAATTACTCCCTCTGCTCAGATTTACTTGTTAAGAAAATAATGATTGATATACTAAGTTTACAATTTTACCCCCATTAATTGATAGGGTCTCAAATATATTTACTCATTACATGTTTCAAATATAGTAACTCAATATTAATATAGTAAGAGTATAATAAGAAAAAAAATTGTCCTTTCTTGATTTGTGAAAAATAACAAGTAAAAGTAGAAATCAAATTAGAAAACATTTAACAGATGGAGTATGAAATTCCAACATTACTTAGGGATCATAACTGTATAACATTTTTTGTTTTTTCTTAAAAAAAAATCCTCTTATTAAAAGTCAAATTTTCAATATTGTTTACAGGGTAACACTGAATCTTTCATTTAAGCAACTTTTTCCAATAATGCTTACTCAGAGTGATGTTGGAGATAATATGTTTGTAATACCTAGGAGATATGCTATATAAGATTTTTCTCACATCCATCATATTGAGGAGATGGACTTCTATGATAGATCAAGAAAATCATGGAAGTTTAGGTTTTTCTTACTGCCAAAGTAGTTAAAAATTCATCTTCACAAAGGGTTGGCATAAATTTGTGAAACTTAAAAGCTTAAAGGCCAGAGATACAATTGTTTTCAACTTGTGCGAATCTAAGAACGGAACAAATGATAATTGCAATACCTTTGTGATTGATGTGGTGAAGAATGTTTATGGTTTGCCAATGGATTTAACACTCAATCATGATGTTGTTGATTTTGATGCAGCTTTGACACCTATTTTTCTTTTTTGAAAGCAAATAGGTTGGACTAAGACAAAAAGGGAAAATCAAATTTAATTAATGTTCGTCGATAGTATAAAGATTTTTTATATTATTAGATTTTATTTTATTATTGTTGTTATTGTTATATCAATTACTTGCTATATTTTTAAGATTACAAATCTCACTTTATTGTGAAGGTTAGTATTGAAATATTTTCTTGATTAATCTTATAGTGAGAATTTTATCTACTATTGTATGTGTATTCAAGTTAAATCTTGATACTAGTATCCTTGATATTGTTTGTGTATTTAAGAAAAAACTTTATTATGAAGGTTAGTATTGGAACATTTTTTTTCTTTTTTGGAGGGGGGGAAGGGGGTATGAGACTTCTAAATTTTGACTCTTAGAAATTGAGCGTCCTTAAATGATAGTATTTAGCATATTTTTGTTAGATTTTATTATCCTCTTAGTCTCAAATTCAGTATAAAGAATTTTGTATACTACTAGGTCACTCAAAGGGATATTTCCAAATAAGTCTTTTAAATATGTGTGATTTATAATTCAAAAAATATGACATGTTACCTACTATAAAACATAAAGATAATCTGGTGATCTAAAATAACCTTCTGGTGATATAGTGTATATAAATTGACAGCTAGATTTATTTAGACTTTCAATATACATAGGTCTAACGCAAATACTAATTGTTGAATTCACTTAATGTTGCTTTATAGGTATAACATTTTATGTGTGTTTTTTCTTATGAATACTCTTGTTAGAATTTATGATTTCAAATTTAGTAAAAGGGTGATGTTAAAATCTCATATAAGCCACTTTTTCAAAAGAAGCTAATTCCAATGACATTGGAAAGCTTAATAGGCTTGAGATCCCACGGAAATATGCAACAAACTGTGTCCTCCAATCCAAGATAAGGAGATGATATTTTATTATACATCAAGGTGATTATGAAAATTTAGAACATGCGAAATTGAGAAAATTGCATAATTCTTATAAATTAGTTCCTACATATCTTAAAATGTCGCAAAAAGGTGAGACTGTACCTACTAATCCACAACTCCCTACAGAGTGTTCCGTAAAGGTTTCGCAAAAACAAAAAATCAACTAAAAGTCATATCACCAAAATATTCATAGCATAATACACACAAACTGAGAATTTTTGGGGGCTCCAAGCGCCAGATCAATGACACACGAAAAATCGAGGAATTTGGGTGATTTTTAAAAAGGGCTTGTAAATGAAATGGACGTTAAAAAATGATGTGAGTATACGTGAAGGTTCCCCAACTCATTACGTAGGTCCTCACACAACATTTTGAAAATAAAAAATTTTGGGTTCTCCAGGCGCCAGATCCATGGGCTAATATGCACGAAAAATCGGACAATTCTTTAAAAAGGGCTTGTAAATGTGGAAATGGGCGTTAAATAATTGGTGTGAGTATATGTGAAGGTTCCCTAACTCATTACGGAGGTAATCATAAAGTGTTTTGAGAAATTTATTTTAGGTGCTCTGAGCGCCAGATCCATGGGCATTACGCACGAAAAATTAGAGAATTTGGGCGATTCTTAGAAAAGGGATTGTAAATGTGAAAATGAGCGTTAAAAATGGTGTGAGTATACATGAGGTTCCCCAACTAATTACGGATGTCCTCATAAAGTTTTTGATAAAAAAAAATTGGTGCTCCTAGCGCGAGATCTATGGGATAATATTAACACACGAAAAATTGAGAAATTTGGGCGATTCTTAAAAAAGGGCTTGTAAATGTGGGAATGGGCGTTAAAAAAATGGTGTGAGTATACGTGAAGGTTCCCCAACTAATTACGGAGGTCCTCATAAAAATTTTTGAGAATTTTTTCTTGGGTGTTCCGGGCACCACATCTTAGGGCAAATACACACAAAAAATTAGAGAATTAGGGCGATTCTTAAAATAAGGCTTGACAATGCGGAAATGGGCGTTAAAAAATGGTGTGAGTATACGTTCCACACTAATTACGGAGATCCTGATAAAGTGGTTTTGAGAAAAGAAAATTTGAATGCTCCGGGCGCCAGATCCTGGGCTAACACACACGAAAAATTGGGGAATTTGGGCGATTCTTAAAAAAAGGTCTTGTACATGCGGTAATGGGCGTTAAAAAAATGGTGTGAGTATATG
The DNA here is from genome assembly GCA_029582605.1 of Solanum gracilifrons. Taxonomy (NCBI): domain Eukaryota; kingdom Viridiplantae; phylum Streptophyta; class Magnoliopsida; order Solanales; family Solanaceae; genus Solanum; species Solanum gracilifrons. The sequence continues at coordinate 90,104 of JAJOOH010000581.1, read as the reverse complement.
TGATGGTTCCCAAACTAGTAAGAATATTGTCATTTATGTATTGATTTTGTAAAATGGCAAGTACTCCCTCTGACAACTTTTAATTGTCATGTAGCTCTTTTCGAAAGTCAGTTTGACTAATTTTCAAAGTTAAATTACATTACATTAATTCAATATACTAAACAATAAATTTAGATATTCAAAAACTATACAAAAAGTACTATAAATTACATATTTTTGCATATCAATATGATTAAATTACATCGTAAAATGCTAGGCAAAGTTCTTGTAATTTGACTAGGAAACCATGATAATTAAAAGTGGGCAGAGGGAGTATTTGTAACGACCTGTTTCCGTCGTTATAGAAAAGCCAATGTGGAAATAATTGGGGCCAAAATCTTTTGAGTAGTAACTTTGGATTTCCTAGCCTAGTCCAGATTTGGATGAAATCAGAGTCAGTGATGTCTAGGAAAATCTGGTAACAAATGAGATATCTAATTATGAATTTGATTACATGAGTTGTTAGATAGGTCCTTAAGGAATTCGTACGACTTTACCAAATTTAATTCGGGTGAGTAGAACTCCCAAAATCGATTTTAGCATAAACGGTATTTTCTGAGCGTCGTTGGTTAAAGGTGCGTTGTGAAATTGGGGTCTTGAAATTATTAAAATAGCTCACTGGTTCTGTGCAAGCCGCTGAGGTTGGATTTCTGCCACTAGGACAGGGACGCTGTAGTGGAATGGGTCCCACCGTAGCGGGACAGACACGACTTAAGTTAGAAATAAAACCCTAAAAATGTTTTATTCTGAACTTTTAAGCTTTGAGAGCTAGGAGACGACCCCAAACGAGTTTTTGCCCGTTTTTCACATTCCTGAGGCTAAAGGTAAGGTTTTAACTCCCCGAATCCATTTTTTTATCTGTAGAACGTAATTTAATGGGTGATTATCGATTGGGGGAAGGTTTGATCTGAAAATTATGGTGGAAAAACCCCTAATCTGGATATGGGGACCAAGAGTTTGTCTAGGGTTATTGAGTTTGTTATAATCCGAATAATAATTAGACCTTTGATTATTCATCCTTGCGTATAAATTGATTTTTTTAGACCACAAACAAGCGAGAAGAATCCAAAAAGGGAAGATTCAAGTGCCTTAGGGGATTCAATCTTGGATTCGAGGTAGGTGACGATTGTGATTTCATGTTGGTGTGATATATGTTTGTAATTACTCATTATAATACATGTATGTATGTGAATGCTGCTTTATTGATCACCCTAATGTAAGTAAGTATGAACGAATGATTGTATGCCATGAATCAACACTTGATTATATGATTATGAGAATGTACATTATAATTGTGATTGTGGCTTGTTGAATGGATCGGTTGCCACGTTCCAGCATAAACATGGGATCGATTTCCATGTTGCGGCATAAACATGGGATCAGTTGCCAAGTTTCGTCATAAAAATGGGATCAGCAGCCATGTTCCGGCACACTTACTTGGATTGGGTTCCACAAAATGGTACACTAATAATTTGGGTATGGGTTCCATGAGAAGACCATTAAATTGGGTTCCGTGATAGGACCATTGAATTGTGTTGTGTATCTACTTTTGTTGATTTCGTTCATATCTAATGATGATTGATATTGGAAGACGATATGTTGCTATAAATTGATATAACCATGATATGTGAGAATCGTGAATTGTTCATTGTTCGTAATAGTTGACTAATATTGTATATGTTCGGTATATGCACGTTTTATAATGTTGTGGTTACTTTCATATGTTTCACTTATTAGGATAGCCGTGTAATCCTACCAGTACACTGTGGTTGTGTACTGATACTGTAGTTGCTCTTTCTTTGTTGAGTACAGGGCATCTTCAGGTGGCTATTGATAGACCTCAGCTAGGTGACTATTGAGCGTGACCGAATTCAAGGGTAAGCCAGTTCTTTTAGGCTGCCATGAATCTTTCTTGTTTAAGTCCACTCTTTTCAGACTCAGAGTTTTTTTTAAGGTGTTGTTTAGTTTTGGGGTTGTACCCCTTGTTGTTAGACCTGTCGTTAGTAGAGTTTTGGTACATGACTTTCAGGTTCTAGGGGTTGTTCTTCCGCATTAGTTTGATTAGTGTTTGTTAAAAACCTTGGAGTTTATGGGGACTCCATTTTTATTGTCATTTAAACCTACTTCTATATCTTTAAATTCCTTAATTTTCATAAAATTTGTTAGTATGAGTTTTAGTAATGGTTCTCCCACTGGAGGGTTAGTGTGGGTGCCAAAGACGATGGTCTAGGTCGTGACAAAGTTGGTATCAGAGCCCTAGGTTCGTTGATCTCATTGTACCAAAACGAGCCTAGTAGAGCCTTGCAGAACGGTACGATGATGTCCATACATTTCTTCGAGAGGCTATAGGACTTGAGAAAAAACTCACTTCTTTCTACTCCTTCGTGCTATGACTTGAATCCAATTGGTATCTGGGTGAAAGAAATTGGTATCTTTCCTCATTCACTCTATGGTCCGAACTAGAGCAAGAAAAGTGGTAACACCATCCCTAGCAAGAGAGGATGTGCATAGACTACCGACAGTTGAATAGGGTCACCATTCGGAAAAAGTATCCATTGCCTCGGATGGATGACCTTTTTCACCAACTCCAAGAAGCATCGGTTTTTCTCTAAGATTGATTTAAGGTCTAGTTACCCTCAGGTAAAGATTGAGGCGGTTAGGAATTGGGTTCGACCAAGTTCTATGATTGAAATTAGCAGTTTTTTGGGGCTCGCTAGCTACTATTGTCGCTTGTGGTATGATTTGAGTCTAATTGGTATCTCCTGATTACAATTGGTATCTCAACAAAGTGAACTAGATGTCGTAGTCTCGACTAAAGGGACACAAGCAAGTTATTTGGAACTGATAAGGTTCCAATTGGTATATGGCCTTAGAGACCGTATAAGGCATGGCTGATGGATATTTATGGAATGAACTAATTAAATAAATTGGACTTGTCTACGAGTGGTAAAATGGAACGGTGAATGTGTGTTTCTAGTTGTCTAAAATTAACTATGAATGTGAAGGGTGTATTACTTGAATACTTTGATATGACTATGTGCCCAGTATTGCTTGTCTGAATGTTGATATATGCAATTTGTTGACATAAATGTTGAAATTGTGCTAGTTATAACCACTTGAGTGTCGTGGAACTTGTTGTGAAAAGAAAGTCATCATGAGATTAGGTGCAAGGGTTTAGATAAATTACGATGTTGTTCGTAAGCGAGAAATATGGATGTGCGTTGTGACCAACTAATAACCGTGTGAGAGTTTGGCTGTATCCTGGGGATATATGTGTGGTAGTGTTGAAACAATGTAAAAGGATTCTAAAGTGTGTACATCGTTGGGTTGACTCAGGGTAGGCAACGATTATCCTAGCTAAGGGGATTGAGTACTCTAAAAATGCATGTGTTGAACCTTAGGGAGAAATTGGGAAAGAAAGAAACCCCAGGAAAATTGTTGGCAAGGATTCTGTTTCCTTTATGACCGCTGGGGCAGAATTTTCCCGCCAAGGCGAGGCCGCCAATGAGGGACTTCTTTTGCCAGAGCGGGACAAGGCGAGACAGAATCTCAGCCCTGTCTCCTCTGTTTTTCCTAGTCACAATTATGGACCCCAAATCGTACCCGACTAACCCCCGCGATCTAATTCAGTGTTGAGCAATTGAATATAAGTTATAAGGTATGTTAAATTGTGGAGAACCTGGGCATATGAGGAGTATATCAGCGAGGCCATGGAGGCTGGGGAAGTGGTAATGCAGGTAGAGGCGTAGTACAGCCAGGTGGGGAGGTTGCCCGTCAAGACGACAAGGCTCAGTTATATGTTTTTTCGGGCAAGACCGAGTTTGAGGTGTGTGAGGCAGTGTTCACTAGTGCTACTCTTGTCTGTGCCCGGATGGCTATTGTTTTATGTGATCTGGGTTTTACTTATTCGTACGTGTTATTTCAATTGCCTTGGGATTTGAGGTGGTTTGTGATATACTTGATGCCCCCATCCATGTTTCGAACCCAGTTGAAGAGTTAGTCATAGTCACCCATGTGTATCGTGTTGTCCTGTTGTGGTTATGGATTTTCAGATTTGGGTTGATTTGGTTATGTTGGATATGACTGACTTGATATAATCTTAGGCATGACTTGTTTTCCCCCTATTATATCGGGCTTAATTTTAACACTAAGTCGGTAACTCTAAAGATCCCTGATAAGGAAAGATTAGAGTGGGATGGGGTGTACAAGCCTAAGCTAGCTAAGATCATATCCTCCTTTCGGGCTAGGAAACTAGTATGGCAGGGTTGTTTGGATTATTTGGCTCATGTTTAGGATGTTGAGGTTAAGTCCCCCTCTGTTGAGTCTATTCATGTGCTGTCAGAATTGAGAGAGCTTAAAGCTCAAATCCAAGAGCTTCCTGATAAAGGGTTCATCTGTCCTAGTGTTTCCAAGTGGGGTGCTCCTGTCTTGTTTGTTAAGAAGAAGGAGGGTAGTATGAGGACTGATGATTTTATCTTAATCCATAAGGGAGTGGATTAATACCAGAATGACAAGCTTATGGATAAAGAAAGTTCAATTGAGTATACTTGGATGAAGGAAATTGAAGATTTTAGTGAGAAAGTGCGTACGAAGATTGGGTTAGTCCTTTAAATTTGATGAGTATACCTGAGTTTTAGGTGTTATGTTGATGAAATATTGGCTTCGTAGTGATAGTCAAGGCTGAGTGAGCGTAATGGTAATAAGAGTTCGTGATGAATTGTGACGGGATGCAACTATATAATAAAATTGTTGGTTAAGCAAATTTTTGTATAGTAATTACGATTTGCGAGTATCTAAGGTTATGGTTTTCTAATATTTGGTGAGTGACGTGGTTGTATGGAAAATTATAAGATATGGTAGGACACCACTCGAATAGAATGTTAAAGAGCTAGTGTTATAATGAAGGAAAATATAGTAGAATGTAGTACAACCTTTAGAGAGAAGCGAGAGAAAGAATATTTTATTGGATTCTTAAGGCAAAAGAGGTATCTTCAGAGGGGTAGATAATTGGGTTTAGAGACGCGTGCTTTCATTGTTTTGTTGTGGCTATGGTAATAGTGTCAGGGGTCCATCAGATGGGTTAAAAACTATCGAAAAAGACTTGATAAAAGAGTGTGCGGACATTAGCTTGAGGGTGATGACAAGTGCTTGGTTTTGTTTTTGAGTCTAGTAATGAGTATGATTGAAATTTTAGCGAAATATATGGTAAGATCGATGGAGATGAGATCAATGATAAACAGAGATCCATGAATTCATAAAAAATTTCAAGGTACAAGCTAATGTTGATAGAGAAAGGGATTGTGTTATATGGTGGAAATTACAATTCATATTATTCATTGTGAGTCTACATTTGTGGTGATGTATTTTGTCGAGGTATGAATTGGAAAGGTGAGAAATGATCAATTGTATCCGGTATTGAGCATTCGAAAGGACTTACACCTGGGTGAGTCGTAAGTTTACTACTATTGATTGTGAAGTACCTAAGAAAGGTTTCATTTTAAAAATGTTGGTGTATGATAAGGTAAAAGGTCGGAGGGTTTATGATGGTTGTTAGTATTGTGAGTATGATTCACTAGCTATGCTCTAGTGTGTTTTCACTTTTGTGGGTGGATCCCTAGTGGTGGAATGTGGGGATCATTGGGTCCAATTCTAGTGTTCTTAAGAGGTAATCTACAATTACTAAATCTAGAATTTCTATAGTGTTGCTGGAGGGGTTGTATGCTTGGACATATCCCTTGATGAGTATCTAATTTCTAAGGATCAAATTTGTTATAACTTAATCTCATGGGAATTTATGTTATGGGATGGAGATATTGTTAAGAACTATGATTGTTTGGGTATTATGAGTGTGTGTTGGTTGATTCAGGTTCACTTCTATTTGTAGCGAATATTGACTTGGAATTTTATCATGCTTAAGTGCTAAAGGATTCATCTGGATAACTGTGTCAAGGTCCTTGATAATATGTTGTAGACTTGTGTACGATCAAATTTGGTGGTTGTTGGGAATCGTTGTTGTTGTAGTTAAGTTTACATACCACAATATTTATCACTCGAGTATTGAGATAACTTCATGGAGGCATCGTATGGGAGGATGTGTAGGTGTTCAATTGGTTGGTTTGAGGTTGAAGATGTGAAACCTTTGAGAGTTGATTTGGTGAAAGATGTTCAGGGGAAGGTGAGAAGTATCCAATCTAAGCTTCTAGCAGCCCAGAGTCGACAGAAAAAGTATGTCAGACAAGTATCCCCAGTTATTCGACGATTCAGATACTACTCTATTCTTGCTTTAAGCCTTTTTCTCCTAGTTTGTCACTCAGGGACGAGTGATGGGTAAATTGGTATCTATTGTAACGACCTGTTCCCGTCGTTATAGAAAAGCCAATGGGGAAAGAATTGGGGCCAGAAAACTTTTGAGTAGCAACTTTGTATTTCCTAGCCTAGTCCATATTTGGAAGAAATCGGAGTCAGTGAGGTCTAGGGAAATCTGGTAACAAATGAGAGATCTAATTATGAATTTGATTACATGAGTAGTTAGATAAGTCGTTAAGGAATCCGTACGACTTTACCAAATTTAATTCGGATGAGTAGAACTCCCGAAATCAATCTTAGCGTGAATAGTATTTTTTGAGCATCATTGGTCAAAGGTGTGTTGTGAAATAGGGATCTTGGAATTATTAAAATAGTTCATTGGTTCCGTGCAAGCCGCTGGGGCGGGATTTATGCCTCCAGGGCGGGGCCGCTGTAGCGGGATGGATCCCGTAGTAGCAGGACAGCGCGACTTAAGTCAGAAATAAAACCCTAAAAATGTTTTATTCTGCACTTTTAGACTTAGAGAGCTAGGAGACGACCCCAGACGAGTTCTTGCCCAATTTTCACCATTCTTGAGGCTAAAGGTAATGTTTTAACTCCTTGAATCCATTTTTCGATCCGTAGAACGTAATCTAATGGGTAATTATCGATGGGGGAAGGTTTGATATAAAAATTATGGTAGAAAAATCCTAATATGTGTATGGGGACCAAGAGTTTCATCTAGGGTTATTGAGTTTGTTATAATCCAGATAATTAGACCTTTGATTATTGATCCTTGCGTATGAATTGTTGTTTTTAGACCACGAACAAGCGAGAAGAATCCGGAAAGGGAAGATTCAAGTGCCTTAGGGATGGTTGTGATTTCATGTTGGTGTGATATATGTTTGTAATTGCTCATTATAATGCATGTATGTATGCGAATGTTACATTATTGATCACCCTAATGTAATTGAGTATGAACGAATGAATGTATACCATGAATCAACACTTGATTGTATGATTATGAGAATGTACATCGTGATTGTGATTGTGGCTTGTTGAATGGATCGGTTGCCACGTTCCGGCTTAAACATGGGATCGGTTTCCATGTTCCAGCATAAACATGGCATCGATTGCCACGTTCCGTCATAAACATGTGATCGGCTGCCATGTTTCGGCACACTAACTTATATCGGGTACCATGAACCGGTACACTAACAGTTTGGGTGTGGGTTCCATGAGAGGACCATTGAATTGGGTTCCGTGAGAGGACCATTGAATTATGTTGTGTATCTACTTTTGATGATTTCGTTCATATCTAATGATGATTGATATTGGAAAATGGTATGTTGCTCTAAATTGATATAACTGTGATATATGAGAATCGTGAACTATTCGTTGTTCGTAATAGTTGACTAATATTGTATATGTTCGGTATATGCCTGTTTTATAATGTTGAGGTTACTTGCATGTGTTTCACTTATTAGGATAGCCGCGTGATCCTACCAGTACACTGTGGTTGTGTACTGATACTACACTTGTTCTTTGTTTGTTGAGTATAGGGCATCTTCAAGTGGCTATTGATAGACCTCAACTTGGTGACTATTGAGCTTGACCAGTTTCAAGGGTGAGCCAGTTTTTTTCAGGATGCCATGGATCTTTCTTGTTTAAGTCCACTATTTTCAGACTCAAACTTTTGTTTAAGGTGTTGTTTAGTTTCGGGGTTGTACCCCTTGTTGTTAGATTGTCGTTAGTAGAGTTTTGTTACATGACTTTTAGGTTTAGGGGTTGTTCTTCCGCATTAGTTTGATTAGTGTTTGTTAAAAACCTTGGAGTTTATGGGGACTCCATTTTTATTGTCATTTAAACCTGCTTCTGTATCTTTAAATGCCTTAGTTTTCATAAAATTTGTTAGTATGGGTTGTAGTAATGGTTCTCCTACCGTAGGGTTAGTGTGTGTGTCAATCACGACGATATGGGTCGTGACAGTATTAAGGAACATCTATTCTTCGTGGGGAGAAGGGTCTAAAAATACTCCAACTTTGGCCGAAATTGCTGTTACGATACCAAACTTTATGGAGGACCTTTTACCCCTCTGCACTATTTAATAGTGTATTTTAAAGCTTTATATATGCCCACATGAACACATTACTAATTAAAATGATATAATATTTATGATGTCCACGTAGGCACATATATACCTTTAAAATACACTATTAGTACATAGGGGGTAAGAGGTCCTTTCCAAAGTTTGGTATTGTAACAACAATTTCGACCAAAGTTGGAATATTTTTCAGACATTTTTCCCTTTATAGTGAGGACGACATGTGAATAAAAACAAAGAAAGTAAAATAATCACATGAATTGCATGAATATGATAACAAAACATTGCGTATAACAATTAAAGAAATAAAGTTAAACTAGTTATAGAGAGGAAAATAAATCTTGGGAAAGTATATGAAATTTTAAAATTATCAACAAAAGAAGTTATGGATGAATTGAATTTAGAAAAGAATGGAATGTTATTTTTAAAATTAATAAATTCAAGGACTCAATTATTTGTCTTTTGTTATTAAAAGATATACATTATTTTATATTAATTCAAATTTTAATATTAGATATTTTTTATTTTTCTAGATCGAAACAACTTGATATGACCCCCGACCCAACCCCCCTTCTTTTTTTACGTCCCCATATTTCTTGGGTGCGGCGATGTAGGGCAAAAAAATAAAATAGAGGGATACAGTTTTTATTTCTATTGTGGATTGGTTATTTGTCATCACCGACTTAACTAATGATGTATTTGGAAACCCTAGAACAAATGAGTATTTTACAGAGAGCCGACAAAGAATTTCATAAATAATTAACCGCTTTCAGAATCCTCAAAGAATAAACCTAAATAACTCTCCACTCAATGATTAAACTAAAATTAGTTGACGCATGCATAAAATATATATAATATATGTGTATGATAGTGCGTAATCATGTATACAAACTACTAGAGGGGTTTGGCCCGTGCTAAGCACAGGCCCAACATAATAAATATACTCTCCATAAATAATAATTGTCACTGAAAATTATGTAAACCACAAATTACAAGGAACTAATTTTTTGTGTTTGTATTAGTAAGAAGGATTATATACTAAGTTAGAAACTTAGAATGTTCATTCATTCGACAGATTATGCACAATATCAAATAGTCAATAAAATAGAAGACATTAAAATATTGATTCAACGCATACAACTTGCACCCCAAAATATTGAGAAGAGAGGAAAGAAAAGGATTATGCTCAAAAAATTGTTAGGAATATTTTGATTTTACAGTCTATCATTCAAATTTTAGCGGTGTCACAATTTATGCACAATCTGATGAGTCATCGGAATATCAACTCTTCCAACTCTTTGTACATCTACTTTTCTTTGCCCAAATATTCCTACATTTGTTATTCCTGGAAAATATTGAAAAGAACACACACCAACACAAGTTCATGTTAAGTATATCATATTTAGTGTTTGCAGAAATTGAATATTTATATCAAGATTGTAAAAACAGAATATTTAGACAGAAGAAAGTTAAGTAGTTCTTTTAGAAGTGAACTTTTATTTTTACCTACTTGACTTTTTATACATGTTCTTAACTAAGATAAAAACACCTTATAAAGGCACAAATTTTTTCAAGTCCTCTCTCAGCAAAATAGAGAAACAATGGAGCCAAAATATCCATTCCAGATAAATTTGCAAGGGAGTGGTATATCTTTAGGTACACAAGTTCTTCTTTCTTTTGATACGTAAAATAATATGTAAGCATGCTAGAGAATTTATCTATGAAATTCTGTTTGTATGAACAAAAATAAGTTTATAAAAAAGAGAGAAAAATAAAATTACATGTGTTGTCTCAATCATATTGTTTTTCTCTTTGGCTACGCTTAAGAGGAAGCAACATTATCGATTTTTTTTTCTTGGCCTGCTAAAGATAATATACTTTAGTATGTGGTTTATTTCACTAAGCTCATCAATTGATGCTATCTAAATTATTGCACTTGGGCATTATAGCTTATGAATCTAATAAATCGATAATAAATATTAGTTTAAGTAAATTAAAGATGAGGACACAGAAGGACATAGTACAGGATATGTCAAAGCCAATTTGTCATTTGCCTTGCCTCTAACATTAATAATTTGACTGTCTCTTTCCAGATAAAATCATATTATAACTGCATTTCTCTCCTTTCATCTAGTTTACTACTCCTGATTTGAGTTTTGCGATTCAATAAATCAAAAGTTGAACAACAAACTTTTAAAGTAAAGCATATTCCATATGTACAATCACAAAATTGTGAAAACTTCTTCAAGGGATATGTTAAATAATTGTACATAATACCTCATTAAGGAAACGAACCACATGTTAGGGGAAATTTCAAAATAGAGTTAGTTATATTGAATAATCTTTATTTGAGCTCATAATCAAATCTATCCATTAGGTAATTTAATAAAAGTGAAGATTACCTAATCGTTCTCAGTCTTCAACAGTCATCCTATTTTATGATCATCCTCTTAATTGTAGAATTGTCATTAATATAAATATGATAAAAGTTATATACTACAAAAATAACAGAAGAAATCTACATCACTTATTAAAGTTGAATCTAGAGGTGAAGTGTTTTCAAGTTTTGTATCCCAATACTAATTATCCAAGAACTACTAAATACAAAATACAACATCATATTCTGTCACGTACCATTCTCAGTACACAAGATAGAACACTATAATTCATTTTTAAGAAAAAAGGGCCAAAATTTAAAGATCCTAAAAAAGTACATGAAAATGTCCCAGAAGGACTTGAAATTAAGAGTATTTGAAATCAACCCTTCTCATAGTTCAGCTTGCTTGTTGTTCTTTTTTTAGACTTTAATTGTTATTCTTTCAACTTACCTCAATCGGGGTGTAATTATTATAGCAAGTAGGAATTCAAAAGTACTAATTGGCAAGTATATCAAACATCTTTGAATGGTAAAGGAGTTAACTTTCTAAGAACTCGAAATAAAAGTAGGTGACCTCTTCAATTATTGTGCTCGAATGCTATTTTTCTTCAATAACCTAAAACAAAGCATACATTAACGTATTCATGCACCATTAACGTATTCATGCACCATTAAATTGTTTTACCCCACACTTTTGTAATTATCCTTCTCCAAAGTGCTTCTTATTTCACAATATATGTCCATAACCACTTCATGAGTAAACTACAATTTGTAACACTTATTATATTTATTCCTAAAGCTACTATTTTCTTGTCCAAAGTGACATAGTCCCACTTTATTAGATGTATCGTTTGGTTCTCTTTATTATTTTTTTTGGTCATTTTTTCCCATATCATTTCATTTAACTTATGTGACATCATTATAATATTGAGGGAGAGGGACATTGCATAAGCATGCATTCATCCAAATTCTACTATCAATTAGAACCTTTTTCTCTATAGTTTAAAATTATTTTTTCTAGCCTAAGTTGACACAAAATTAGACAACAAAATCAAGTTGTTAATGCCCCAGTCTACTTGATGAAAGAAGGAAAATTCAATTTTAACAATAGAGACATCATACTAATCCTGACTTGATAAAATTTAAATATGAAATTCAAGTTCAGATAAACAACCAAGAGTTAAAACATGCATTTTGTAGTACCACATGCTTCTACCATTAATGTATCCCCTACGAATATGGATGTCCAAAATAATATTGGTACATAATTTATTATATTATATACCAGTGAAATGATAAAATTTACTCTTACAAATGAAGAAACATGATAATAGCTTACAGAGAGAATCACTTCTGGAAGGAATATTTTCATGTGCCCTGCAAAAAGAAGATAAAAAAAGATCATTTTACTTAATATATATTTGTGAGAAGTAAATATAAATGCATAAGCTTAGAAGTGTTTTACAACATACATTGATAGTGTCATCCAACGTGAGTCACACACCAACTCTCTTTTTTTCACGTCTAGTCATCACATCGTTTCATATCCAGGTTGTCATGTGTTTTGTTCCTAGAGAAGCCTAAATAAGTAGTTGAAATACTACATATTTCACTATGAATTTCCTACAAGTTATTGTACATTATCTATTTCATTAGTAGAGAATGTCAAGCTTTTTGCCCAGTTTTCTCCAACCCAGATACTGTTTCAAACATGAGCATAACCATATTTAGGTATCTCCACTGACTACATTTTATATGCCATAACGTGTCATCAACGATATAATGTGTGAAATGCTAACCAAGTTATGATGCATAGTTCTCACCTTATAATTGCACTTCAATTGGGTCAAAATGCTTTTGTACCCTATATGAAGACATTCTTAATAATAAGCACATCAACATAACAAAATATTATCTCAAGTACTATAACTCTAAAGATATGACATATAGGACCATAAGTTAATGTTAAATAAGATGAATAAGACATTTCATCAAGCATCATAAGGGCATAGAAAATGAAGTATTTTCTAATTATGAAATGTATTTTAACTTGTTGTAATTGTCACAAACTTGCAATGTGACTGTTCCCAATTCCCTAAAATTGACAAGTGTCATAAATGTGGGGAAATTGCCTCAGATAGAGCCAGCACCGAAAATTCTTCCTGCTTGTTCACTTTATTTAAAAGAGCAACAACAAATTATATCTGCAGTGAAAATAAGCAAAAAGGCATAAGCATCAAATTTGAAGGAAACTATCCTCGCTGATGAAACAAATCAAAGGAGTAGGAAAAATAGTAACTAATTTGTCTATGACATCTAAGTAAAAGATTCACTTTGCACAACTAAGGTTATAAAACATTTGTTGTAAGCATTTGAAGAAGCTGAAGACCCATAAAAAGGTCAAGCCTTTTCAAAAAAGAATTTTTACAACAAAAATTAAGTCAACACATGCACCTGAAGTAGTTCTCAACAGTTCATGAATCTGCAACATTAATAAATTGTACAAGAGCCACTATAATCTGTTACTTTTCCGCCATCTCCTTCCAATGATACTCATAGATTTAACCTAAAAATGTCATTGTATTGCCAAATTAGGAAGTGTGGGAAGAATTGAAAAGAAGCCAAAACGATTTGAGTATGCAGTAATGAGATAATAGCGACAAAATTAATCATATAATTTTTGTACTATTAAATGATGCAGTGTTCGTCCCATGCTTATTGGCTGGACCTAAAATAAAACAAATAAGAGAGGCAGATGCCCATTAGATATCACTAAATATTTCTGGGGAGTGAAAAAAATCTAACCATCAACGTTTGAAAGAAGAAGGTAGAAAAAAGTTAGTTAAGAAACAAAAAACATGAAAGAAAATAAAAGAAGAAAAAAAGGGAATGGAAGAGGCAGTGGGTACAGAGATGACTAAAGTCCCACCAAGCATGCAAGGCCTTCCTAGAAGATGAACAATTACTGAGCAACTCTTTCTCAAAATTTGGGACAGAGAAGATGAATAGAAATCAATATGCGTGATCGGCTTAAAAAAGAACACGTAATAACAAATGGGCCCAATATAATGTACCATTTACAGAACTATTGGTACAATAACTGATAGTAGTGTTCGTTCAGCCCAACTGTCACTTGTTAATTAGGGTAAAAAAAAGGTAAATAATAAATTTGTAAGGTAAATGATATAATTTTCCTTCCAATATAAGTTCATGTCTATGTGTTATATATTCATGTTAACGTGATACAAAGTTTTTTATTAATAAAGGTTTGTGGTGCAGTGGTAAGTACTCCTTCATCCTTAATCAAGAGGTCACATGTTTGATTCCTCTTGTGTACAGAGTCGCCTTTGTTCGGGAGTGTTCCGACGTGAATATGAATTTAGTCATGATCTTATATAGGTATGGAGTGTTTCGACGTGAATATGAATTTAGTATCAAAATTAGAAGAAGCGACGCATCATGCATTAGTCTGTTTCATTAGAGTGCTGCATTTTTCGCTTAAAAGTTATTGATAAAATACTATATTTTGTATATATAATTATAAAAAAAATATGTATATAATTTGTCAGTTCGATTAGATTATTTCTTCAAAAAAATGTTAACAAAATAAAAAAACAATCAAATATTATTGATTTTAAAAAATGTGAAAACCAAATAAAGGTAAATTTGATTCAAGTTTTCAAATTGAATCAATTTTTATGTAAATTGTAAACCCCCTAATTGTAAATATTTGATTAATGATTGATTAAAACCTAATTAGGCCATAACCTTGAAAGATTTCCCCAATTTAGAGACATGTATTCCCTCATAAGATTAAAAAGAATGTGGTTTACAACACAAAATATGTTGATCGATATTCTTATGTTGTTAGTTTAAAAAATAAATCAATTAAAAAAGATTGTAATTAAAATATATTTTATAATATTTAAAATTTTCAAATTATCTATAAATTTGAACTATGGAGAAAGCTAATTATATCTACAATTTTTAAGTCGATTAAGATTTTTGCTTATATAATTTATTTTTATAATATTTAGCTAGCGTTTGATCAGATCTAATTTTAAAATCATATCATTAAATATCTATTTGACCATATATTTTGAATCAAAATTTGAAAATATATCATTAGATATTCTTTTGACCATATAGTTTGGATAAGATTTTAAATATTTGTCTTCAAAAATAATTCAAGTTCCATTTTATATCTAAAATAGTTTTTAGGAGAAATTCACTTTCATGCGCAATTTTTTCCAATTAAAAATAATGTCCAAGCACAACTTTAAGTTTCAAAATTTATGGTCAAACGAGATCTTAGTATCTTGAAATCAATTAAAACTTTTGTTATTAAATATTCACTTTTACTTAACTAGTTTAATAAATAAAGAGATAATTTGTCATTTGATTTATATTTTGTCTTTATTATTAATTATTGTCATTTTATAATACTTTACAAAATATTAAATTTATTATATGTAAATGGTAATTTAGTAAATTTGTCATTTTATAAATTATTGCTCTGTTGTGTCAAGTCAAAACTATTTATCTACAAATTTGAAATTCTCATTAAATTGAAATAATCTTTTGAATTAATTAATTAATGATTATAATTAACTACAATCTACATGGTACAATTATATAAAAACACATATAGATGTTGGTATTTTGAGTCTATCATAGCAATAATAGTTTTGTGATTTTGTTGAAAATTGTATAGCTTTTGCTGTTAATACTTGAGATAATAAGTTTTTTTTCATTCTCCTACTAATTTTTCACATGCATTTTTGTTTCTATTTATTTTATTTTTAAAAAAATTATTCTTGTTTAAATCTTTATATGAAAACTCTTGTTTTTTTTACTTGTAAAAGAATGAGGGCCTTAGAAGATCTGACGAAAAAGTATTTTTTTTTTCGTGGACGTTTAGACATAAATTTTATAAAATCTGAAAAGAAAAAGAAAGTAGCATTTAGAAAAAAGTTGAATTGATCTCTCAGATGGTCTCAGTCAACTAAAGTTCTTACTACTCATAAATTCATTTTCTTTGTTGAAAAAAAATTGAAATCAATAGAAAAAGTGACATTATGAGATAATAAATATTGATTAAGTGAGACCAACAGTGTTGTTGTTGTTCTTTTTTAATATTATTATTATTTTTACTTTTTGGTCTTTGTGTCTGAACAATAAACTTAGGGAAAATTATGTAATTACACAAATTAAGATAACATAATCTCTAAAAAATTTACCATATGAATAAATTACAAAAATCTATTTTTTTACTTCTCTCATATAACATCCGAATACATACTCTGAAAAATCTGAAATTATTATAATTTTGAAAAACTTTTAGAATAGGACGTAATTAGCACCCAAATTGTTGGGGTTTCTATACTTTATACATAAATTTAAACATTTGAACTTGTACTTATCAATCTCTAATATTTTCTTAAAGTTTCCTAATTTCTTTTAATTTTCTCAGAATTCAACATAGAAGGTGAAAGTAATAATATTTCTGATTCAAAACTCATGAAAGGTGTTCTGGACGAACATAATGGTCAGTGTACTAAGGTATGTGTACACACTTCTCGTATCAAACTTCACTTGTAGGTTATACTGGATATGCATGTTTTTGTTATTGATATTTCATGTCACACTGGAGATTTTCTTGATAACGATCCCCAAAAAGTTCAAATTCATAAGAATTTAACTTGTATACATCATAAGTTTAGGGATTTTGTATGCTATTAGGTCACCTACAATGGTATCTATAGACAGCATGTTAGCCTCTTTAAAATACTCCCTCTGCTCATATTTACTTGTTAATTTTGGTCTTGGCCCACCTGTTAAGAAAATAATGATTGATATACGAAGTTTACAATTTGACCCCCATTAGTTGATAAGGTCTCAAATATATTTACTCATTACATTTTTCAAAGATATTAACTCAATATTAATAAATTGAGGGTATAATAAGAAAAAAAAATTGTCCTTTCTTGATTTGTGAAAAATAGCAAGTAAAAGTAGAAATCAAATTAGAAAATATTTAACAGATGGAGTATGAAATTCCAACATTACTTAGGGATCATAACAGTATAACATTATATGTTTTTTTATTTAAATCCTCTTGTTAAAAGTCAAAATTTCGATATTGTTTACAGGGTAACACTGAATCTTCATTTAAGCAACTTTTTCAAATAGTGCTTACTCAGAGTGATGTTGGAAATAATATGTTTATGATACCTAGGAGATTTGCTATAGAGTATTTCTCTCACATCCAGCATAATGCGGAAATGGACTTCTATGATAGATCAAGAAAATCATGGAAGTTTAGGTTTTTTTACTTCCAAAGTAGTAAAAAATCCATCTTCACAAAGGGTTGGCATAAATTTGTGAAAGCTGAAAGCTTAAGAGCGAGAGATACAATTGTTTTCAACTTGTGTGAATCCAAGAATGGAACAAATGAGAATTGCAATACCTTTGTGATTGATATGGTGAAGAATGTTGAAGGTTTGCCAATGGATTTAACACTCAATCATGATGTTGTTGATGTTGATGCTGCTTTGACACTTGTTTTTCTTTTTGGAAAGCAAATAGGGTGGACTAAGACAAAAAGGGGAAATGAAGTTTAATTAATGTTCGTTGATAGTATAAAGAATTTTTATATTATTAGATTTTCTTTTATTGTTGTTGTTAGTGTTATATCAAGTAAATGTAGAACTTAAGATATAATAAGCTCAAATAAAAATATCTGAGAAAATAATTTCCAGAGAATAATAACAATGGACTCATCTTTTATTCAGTCAGTTAATGATCTTATATAGAATTACAACTTTAATAGTGTCACATTCCCACTAAACCACTAACTAATCCACTAACCTAACTCTCCTAAACTTTAGGAACACATTTCTGCAATACTACGAAATAAGAAAAACTATCAGAGTTAAAAGAAAACAAATACCAACTGAAAGCTAAAATTTAGCCATACTACAGACTTAGTCAAATTAAACTAGGAATGATGTTGTCAACTTTAACACCCCTTCTCAACATCAGCTATCCGTCTTAACCATGCCTAGCTGCTTGCAGAAACTCTGCAACTTGTTGACACTAAAACCTTTGGTGAACAAGTCTGCAATTTGATATTTTGTTTTGATGTGCTCCAAGCCAATATCTCCCTACAACACTTTTTCCCAGATAAAGTGGTAATGTATCTCCACATGTTTAGTCCTTGCGTGGAAAACTGGATTTTCAGCCAAGGAAATTGCTGACTGATTATCACAGTACAAAGGAACTGCATAGCCTACTGGTTGTCTTAGATCCTTCATCAACTACATAAGCCATGTACATTTCTGAGCTGCAACTGCTATTGCCCGATACTGTGCTTCTGTTGTTGACAGCGACATTGTTGCTTGCCTTTTGTTGCACCAAGAAATTGCTCCAGCTCCAAGCTTAAACACAAAGCCAGTAGTTGATCGATGGGTATCATGGTCTCCTCCATAGTCAGAGTCACAATATCTGATCAATTTGCATTCTTCACCTTTCTTATACAACAGACCATAGTCAATTGTACTCTTTACATATCTCAAGATTCGACGAACTCCATCCAAATGAGACTTCTTTGAATTTTGCATGTAACAACTCATCACACCTACTGCATAAGAGATGTAGGGTCTTGTTAAAGTTAAGTAAATCAAACTACCCACCAATTGCCGATACATTGTTGCATCTTCCAAGTCTTTCCCTTCATGATCACATATCTTAACATTTGGATCCAGTGGTGTTGAGGTTGGTTTGCAATTGAACATCCCAAAGTTCTTCAATAGATCTTTGGAGTATTTTTGCTGATGCAACCAAATTCATTCTTCACTGCGATCAACCTCCAAGCCAAGAAAATGGTTAAGATGTCTGAGTTCCTTCATCTGGAAGTGTACTGACAAATTCTCCTTTGTTATGAGAATTTCTTCTTCACAATCTCCTATTAGGATTAGATCATCCACATATACTAGCACAATAGCTAGTTTTCTGGCAACAATTTTAACAAACATGCTGGAATCTGACGGTGCTACTGAAAAAACACTATGAGTGAGAAATTCAGAAATCTTACCATACCATGCCCTTGGCGCTTGCTTTAATCCATAGAGTCCCTTTCGAAGCTTACACACATACTCAGGATAATCATTACTCTGAAAACCCATTGGTTGACACATGTAAATCTCTCGGTCCAACTCTCGATGCAAGAATGCATTCTTTACATCCATCTGCCATAAGTTCCAATCTTTACTAGCTGCAAGTGCAAGTAAAACTCGGACAGTAGTAAGCTTTGCCACTGGACTAAACGTTTCATCATAGTCTAGTCCATATTGCTGAGAAAAACCCCGAGCTACAAGACGAGCTTTGTGCCTTTCAATTTATCCATTTGGGTGACGCTTTATCTTGTAAATCCATTTACAGGAAATAGGTTTGGGATCCCTTGGTTTTGTCACGAGCTCCCAAATTTGATTCAGTTGTAGCGCAACAATTTCCTCCTCCATAGATTTAATACACTTTGGATTATCTAATGCTTCCTCAAAAGTTTCTGGTCCCTTTTCATTGTCATCTTCTGCAATGGCAGCATTGGCAAACTTGGGATTTTGCTTTCTGATCCTTGTTGACCTTCTGAGTGAAGGTGGTGAATCTGCTCCAATTAGCTCACCTTCTTCACTTGGTTATTGGTAGATACCAGTTTGCCACGGATTTTGAGTCATGTCTTCATCAACATTGTCTTCATTAGCTTCACCTTCAGCTCCATCTAGACTCAATTGGATATGGGAAGAGTCCGACACATCTTTGAAGACATCTAAATCTGGCAGTGGTTCTTTATTTGCAGACCACCAGAAAGAAGCTTCATCAAATATCACATTTCTTGAAGTGTAGCACTTTCCTGTTGTTGGATCACAACATCGCCACCCTTTTCGTTGACTGGCATACCCTACAAAGATACATCTAACAACCTTTTTTTTCATCTTGCTACGTAAATTTCTTAGATACAATTACCTAGCATACACATCCGAAAACACGAAAATAGCTAACAGAGGATTTCATGTTCCATAACTTCTCAAAAGGTGAAAGAAAATGTAACCTTTGTTGAGGAAGTCTATTGATCACAAAAGCTGCAGTTTTCATAGCTTCTGCCCAAAACTGTCCCGAGATATTTTTTGCGTGAAGTAGGCTCCGACAGATTTCTGCTAGGTGTCTGTTCTTTCTTTTTGATAAGCCAGTTTGTTGTGGCGTATTTGGACATGTGAATTGATGGCGTATTCGACACTTTTCAAGGAATTCAGAAAATTCATATGAGGAATAGTCACCACCATTGTCAGTTCACAAACAAAGAATGTTCTAATCAACTTCTCCTTCAGCAACCTTTTTGAATTCTTTGAATTTTGAAAATACCTCAGACTTCTCCTTTAAAAAATAAGTCCACACGTACCTCGAAAAATCATCAATGAATGTCAACATATATTTCATCCCACCAACAGAGATCTGAGTGAACTAACTCTAATGGTTCCTTGGCTGTATATTTTGAATCCTGATACGACAACTGATGCGCTTTACCATACTGACAACCTGCACATATTACATCCGTCCTTACTGGAAGTTTGGGAAGACCCTTCAAGATTGACTTTTCCATCATGACTCTAAGTTTAGAGTAGCTAACGTGACTCAATCGCATATACTATAAGTTTGTCGTCTCATTCTTCCTTGTCTTGTTTATATATGTGGTTTCTGTCGACATTACATAAATAGAATTTAACCTTTGCCCCTTCATCACTGGCTCTTCTTTAACCTCAAGATCATGGTATATTCTTACATCTTACGGACCAAATAGAACATAATGACCCTAAGATTTCAACTGAGCTACTGAAAGAATATTTTTCTTTATACTTGGGACATGAAAAACATTTTTAAGCAGCATCAAATCAACACAATTATTTGGAGACACAATAGTCTTACCAATGTGAGCTATTGGTAATTTTATGTCATCTGTTGTCACCACTTCATGACTTCCCTTGTACTCGGACAAATTTTGCAGCTTCTTTTTGTCACCAGTCATATGGTTTGAGCATCCTGAGTCAACAATCCAGTCATTCCCATAGTCAATTTGCTTAGAGGTTGTTACTGTAAGAGCTAACTCCTCTTGTTCTACCGCAAAGAACGCTTCAGCATCCCAATCATCTTCACTATTTTCCTTTGGACCAGAGGTAGCAGCAACATTGCTCTCAATAGTCCTCTTTTTGAACCAGCAAATATTGGCTTTATGTCCCTTCTTCCCAAAGTTATGGCATTGACCTTCACACCTCTTGTTGTTGACCCTATTGTTCTTCGAACTTCCCCCTGGACGAGAGCTTCCTTCTCCTTGATGATTTTTTGACTTATCATCAGTTCTTTTTTATCCACCGACGTTATACTGCTTGGGGTTTTCTCTGTTTTTGTTGACATAGAGTGCTACCTCCTCGCCTTGAAGAGAGACTCCGCTCATTTGCTTAGCCAAGGCTTCCTGACCTACTAGAAAATTCTCAAACTCTAAATGTGATGGATGATTTTGCCATCCTTGTACAGCAGCAATGAAGCTTCTATAGTCAGGTTTCAGACCATGATTGATAATCTTCTTCATCCTCATCTCTCCAATTAGAGCTTGTGGATCTAACTCTGAAATCTCTTGACATAGCATCTTATCCTTATGAAAGTATTGTGCAATTGGCATGGTGCATTGTCCTATCGAGAGTAATTCAATCTCTAGGAGTTGGAGCCTTATATCATTTTTATTTGAAAATAGCTTGGCTAATGTATCCCAAGCCTGCTTTGGGGTGGTGGCGTCTCGTATCTACTCTAGCACATCCTCTTCGGTCGTTGTTTTCAAAGCGAACATAGCCTTACCAGCTTTTATCTTCCACTTTCGCAGAGTGCCGTTTGCATCTTCGACTGCTAGTTGTGTCACCTCGCTACCGTTGACAACCTCCCACAGATCTTGCCTTGGATATAAGACATTATGCAAGTTGACCATGTACTGTAATTGCTGTTGTTGAGTTTTTTCATTCCGCCGACAGCTTGTAGGTCTATCATTGTGTCAGCAACAAAAGTCTAAAGAAAAAAAAACTACAGTAAATGAGTTCACAAGGAACAACCTTGCTTTGACACCAAATGTAGAACTTAAGATATAATAAGCTCAAATAAAAATGTCTGAGAAAATAGTTTTCAGAGAATAAGAACAATGGACCCATCTTGTATTCAGTCAGTTAATGATCTTATATAGAATTACCACTTTAATAGAGTCACACTCCCACTAAACCAACTAATCCACTAACCTAACTCTCCTAAACTTTAGGAACACATTTCTGCAATACTACGAAATAGGAAAAACTATCAGAGTTTAAAGAAAACAAATACCAACTGAAAGCTAAAATATAGCCATACGACAGACTTAGTCAAATTAAACTAGGAATGATGTTGTCAACTTTAACAAAGTACTTTCTATATTTTTAAGATTACAAATCTCACTTTATTGTGAAGGTTAGTATTGAAACATTTTCTTGATTAATCTTATAGTGAGAATTTTATCTAATATTGTCTGTGTATTTATGTTAATCTTGCTACAAGAATCCTTAATATTGTCTGTGTATTTAAGAAAAAACTTTATTATGAAGGTTAGTATTGGAGCATTTTTTTTTTCTTTTTTTGGGATGGGGGGAGGGTGGTATAAGACTTCTAAATTTTGACTCTTAGAAATTGAGGGTCCTTAATTGACAGTATTTAGCATTTTCTTGTTAGATTTTATTATCCTTTCAGTCTCAAATTCAGTATAAAGAATTTTGTATACTACTAGGTCACTAACAAGGATATTTCCAAATAAGTCTTTTAAAAATGTGTGATTTATAATTCAGAAAATATGACATGCTACCTACTATAACACATAAAGATAATCTGGTGATCTACAATAACCTTCTGGTGATATAGTGTATATAAATTGATAGCTAGATTCATTTAGACTTTCGATATACATAGGTCTAACGCAAATACAAATTGTTGAATTCACTTAATGTAGCTTTGTAGGTATGTTTTTAATTATGAATACTCTTGTTAGAATTTATGATTTCAAATTTATTAAAAGAGTGATGTTAAAATCTCATATAAGCCACTTTTTCAAAAGAAACTAGTTCCAATGATATTGGAAAGCTTAATAGGCTTGTGATCCCACTGAAATATGCAACAAAGTGTGTCCTCCAATCCAAGATGAGGATATAATATTTTCTTATACATCAAGGAGTTTATGAAAGTTTAGAACATGCAAAATTGGTAAAATTTCATAATTCTTATAAATTAGTTCCTAAATATCTTAAAATGTCGCAAAAAAGGTGAGACTGTACCTACTAATCCACAACTCCCTACAAAATGTTATATAAAGAGTTTGAAAAAAAAATCAACTGAAAGTCATATCACCAAAATATTCATAGGATAACACACAAACACTGAGAATCTTTTTAGGGTGCTCCGGCCGCCAGATCCATGACACACGAAAAATTGGGGAATTTGGGAGATTCTTAAAAAAGGCTTGTAAATGTGGAAATAGCATTAAAAAATGGTGTGTGTATATGTGAAGGTTCCCCAACAAATTACGGATAAGTTTTTTGAGAATATTTTTTGGGTGCTCCAGGCGTCAGATTCATGGGCTAATAAACATGAAAAATCGGGGAATTTGAGCGATTCTTAAAAAAAGGCGTGTACATATGGAAATGGACGTTTAAAAATGGTGTGAGTATACATGAAGGTTCCCCAACTCATTACGGAGGTCCTCATAAAGTTTTTTGATAAAAAAAATTTGGGTGCTCCGAGCGCCAGGTCCATGGGATAGTACACATGAAAAATTGGGGAATTTGGCAATTCTTTAAAAAGGGGTTGTAAAAGCGCAAATGGGCATTAAAAATTGGTGCAAGTATACATAAAGATTCCCCAACTCAATAAGGAGGTCTTCATATATTTTTTGAGAATTTTTTTTGGGTGTTCCAAGCGCCAGATCCATTTGACACACACGAAAAATCGGGGAATTTGGGTGATTCTTACAAATGGGCTTGTAAATGCAGAAATGGGCATTAAAAAAATGGTGTGAGTATATGTGAAGGTTCCCCAACTCATTACAGAGGTCCTAATAAATTTTTTTGAGAAAACAATTTTGGGTGCTACGGACGCCAGATCAATGGGATAATATTAACACACGAAAAATCGAAGAATTTGGGCAATTCTTAAAAAAAGTCTTGTAAATGCGGAAATTGTAATTACCCGACCCACCGGGTCGTGCGGGTACCTACATACTACTACTTAAGTAGGAGAACCCTCTTACACAGATAATTAAACATGCAGAATTCTTAATAAAACGGAAGAAAATAAAGTAATATGATTTTATAACTAAGATCCCGAGACACACTTTTAGCTAACTTGTAAATAATTTAACGACTCCCGTGGATCTAGTCTAAACAAGTATAACAGCTACTAGGAGTAAAAATGTAAAATAAATGACACATCTCCCACTATGCGGAAGGAAAAATAGAAGTTGTTGGAGATATATTCTTCGTCTTCACCTAATGTAATGTAACCAATCCTGAATCCAGACTATGTCCAAAAAGAAATAGCAAGAGTAGTATCAGTACAAAACACATGTACTGGTAGAAATCATCGGTCAACCCACGCCCACCACATAACATAAGAAACCAACTAGTAAGATCATGAAATAACCACTCGCTTCTCCACATTTACTCTTTCTTGGAAACAACTTCAATATACACTAGCACCCTGATTACTAACCCCCTTATAACTCAACCCTCTTAACGAATTCTTGATCATGGCTTAACCATTCTAAAACACCTAGAAAAAAAATACCCAAATACAATCACCGCCAATGCAGCTACCCGTTCACGTTATACCCTTGCTTCCTCGTCACATTACCCACCATAGTCACATAATACTATAATTCAAGCTTCCTTAACACTAACCCAATCTCTTTCCCAATCTCTTTCCTCCAAGGTGAAATACATCCACGCATTTTCCTTCACATACACTATCTCTACTCTCGCCATTACAACCCATGAATAACCCACTATAAATCGTCATAACACGGGTCCACTAAGTACAACATATAAAAACCAATACAATACTATACTCACAAACGTATATCAAGCATATACAATATTGTCAACAAGTACACAAACAACGAACAACGAACAACTCACATGTATATCACATCATTGGTCCTCTCATGGAACCCAAACCCAAACAGTTAGCATGCCGGAACGTGGCAACCGATCCCATATTTATGTCGGAACGTGGAAACCGATCCCATATTTATGCTGGAACGTGGCAACAGATCCCATATTTATGCTGGAACGTGGCAACCGATTCCATATTTATGCCAGAATGTGGCAATTCGATCCAAGTTAGTTATGCCAGAACGTGGTAATCCGATCCCATTCACACACCACAATCACAAACAAAAGTACATCATCAAGATCATACATTTAAGTCATGATTTCATGGCAATGATATTTCATCTATCTTATTTATAACAAGTATGATCAACATTGCAACATTTATACATGTACAAGTATCATAATGAAGCAAGAACAAGCATACATCACACAATCATAGAATCACATTCATGTTAGTTACGGTAAAAAAAAGGTAAACAATAAATTTGTAAGGTAAATGACATAATTATGCTTCCAATATAAGTTCATGTCTATCTGTTATATATTCATGCTAACGTGATACAAACTTTTTGATTAATAAGGGTTTGTGGTGCAGTGGTAAGTACTCCTTCATCCTTAACTGTAATGACCTATTCCCGTCATTCTGGAAAAGCCAACGGGGGGAAATTTGGGGCCGAAAAACTCTTTCATAGTATCTTGAAATTTTTCAACCTAGTCCAGATTTGGACGATATCAGAGTCTTTGAGGTGTAGGAAAATCTGGTAGCAATCGGGTGAAGTATTTGTGTTTTTAATTTCATGAGGGGATAGATAACTAGTTAAGGAATCCGTACGACTTTACAGAATTAAATTCGACCGAGAAGAACTCCAAAAATCGATCTTAGGGCTAAGGGTAATTTCTGAGTGTCGTGGGTTAGAGGTATGTTGTGAAATGGGAATTTTTGGTGAATATTGATTCGGGAGGGTTTGGTTATAGATTCTATGGTAGAAACAACCCTAATTTGGATAATTGGAATCATGGGTTTGATCTAGGGTTCATATAATTATTAGTAATTCGGGTAGTTAGTCGTTATTTATTGATTCGCATATTCTATTGATTGTTTGTAGACCAAGAACAAGCGGAACAAATCCGGAAAGGGAAGGATCAAGTTTCTTAGGGTTTCAAGCTTGTTTCGAGGTAGGTGATGGTTGTGATTTTATAATTGTGTGATGTATGTTTGTTCTTGTTTATTATGATACTTGTATATGTATAAATGTTTCAATGTTGATAACACTTGTTGTAAATGAGATAGATGAATGATGATTGCCATGAAATCATGACTTAAATGTATGATCTTGATGATATACTTGTGATTGTGATTGGGGTGTGTTGAATGGATCGGTTGCCACGTTCCGGTATAACTAACTTCAATCGGTTGCCACGTTCCGGCATAACTATGGGATCGATTGCCACGTTCTGGCATAATTATGGGATCGGATACCACGTTCCGATATGCTAACTATTTGGGTTTGGGTTCCATGAGAGGATCAATGATTTGATATAAAATGTGAAGTTGTTCATTGTTTGTAAATGTTGATAATATTGTATATGTTGATATATATGCATGTGATTATAATGTTGTCTTGACTTACTTATGTTGCACTTAGTAGGATAGCCGCGTGATCCTACTAGTACACTGTGGTTGTATGCTGACGATATACCGTGAGTTTACGGTATTTTTAATATATTTCACTTAAGGGTTGTGTGTGTCTAGGGCCTCTTTGTATTGGGTTTTTATTTGTTTTTATCATGTTTTGCAGGAAAGATGTTTAGGTGCGGAAGTAAAGAGACAGCTGAAAGAAATGTATAATAGGGCATCTATGGAAGTGATCTATGGATCGTAGGTCAATTGACGCTCCGTAGATGGTTATCGTAGATTAGCAGGGAAAGGCATGGAAGGAGAATCTGGGAATCTGACCAAGTGTGGAACCACAGTGATCATTGACGATCCGTAGATTGATCTACGAACCGTACTGGTGAACCATAGAATGTGACTACGAGGGTTCCAGTATCTGATTTTTGGAGAATTCTAAGTATGGAGCTACCGATAGGGATCGGCGAACCGTAGATCGATCTACGGTCCGTACTGGTGTTCTGTCGTTTGCTTTAGAGAAGCTGAAATATTTTCTAAGTCCTGGCCTACGGAAGGGACTCACAACCGTATATCCATTGACGGTCCGTTAGTCAGTCTCGTGGAATGAAGATGCGTGCCTGAACAAACTTTCCTTATTTTGTTTTTCTTTTAATTTAGGACTTGTTCTTTATAAATAGGGTATGTAAACCTCATTTTTAGGGGTTAGACTTTATTATTTTAATGCTAGTTTTTGGTTTGGGAGATGAACTTGCAACTTTAAGAATTATTAATTTCCTAAGAACGTTTTGGTGATTTTTACTTTGAAATTCAAGTTGAAATTCTAGGATTATTCTACTCTACCACGTAAGTTCATGATTTATTCTACAAGCATTATGAATTGTTTTCTTGCTAATATGGGTAACTAAATCCACAACTAGGGTTGTGGAAACCATGAGCGATTAACGAAGTATGAATAGTAACTAAGTAATTCCCAAATAGTGTTTCGCATGCATTGATAATTCTTTCATCTAGAAGTCTTTTTAACGGTGCGCAACGTTAGAACTCGCCTTGTTGCTACTTGCCGGACCAAGGAGGTAGTTAATAAGAAAAGAATTATCAACATAGATTTAGTGTGATACTATCTAATATAATTAATGTCGATTGGTGCGAGGGTGAAAACGAAGCCATACATCGATGTGACGTCTAATATAAGGTAATGGTAAGGGTTAGTAAATTATACACACGTAGCCGGACCAAGGTGCGGAGTGAAATTCTCTAGATGCCGGACCAAGGATTTAGAGATACATAACTTATCGCTTTGCATGTAATACACTAGGAAGGGATTGTTATTACTAGGATTACAGATGAGCTTATGGGGAACACATATGCCCTAGTTTCTTTCTCAATTTGATAACAACAAAAGTTTAAATCTTGCTTACTAATTACTTTCATAATTTCCAAAATTTGTTACACAAATCCCCCCCCCCCCTTTTACTTATTTGTCTTGGAAATACATTGGTTAAACGAATATAATTGTTATTAAACTTAAGTCTAAACCATATTCCTCGTGGGATCGACCCCAACCTACAAGTTGGGTTCTTTGCGTGGTAACGATCGCTTATGCTTCTGAAAAGAGGTGTAATTTGAGCGTATCAACTGATACTGCGCTTGCTCTTATTTTTGTTGAGTACAAGGCATCTTCAAGCGGCTACTAATAGACCTCGCTTAGTAGATCAGTGATCGTTTGGACTCAAGGGTGAGCCAATTCTTTCGGGATGCCATGGGTTCTCTTTTGTCTATGTCCACCATTTCTGGACTTAGACTATGTTCTATTAGTTAGTTGATTAGTTCATTAGATTGGGGTTGCATCCCTTCTTATTTAGACTTGGTTCATTGTTAGATGTTTTGGTACATTGACTTTCAGGTTCTAGGTTATTTCTTTCGCATTGTTAGTTCGTTATTAGACTTTTTTTGGAGTTTATGGGAACTCCCTCTATATTTCCTTAGTACTTAACTTGCTTCCATAACTTAAATGTCTTAGTTTTTGCTTAGTTGCTTCGTTTGGGTTGTATTAGTGGTTCTACCACTAGAGAGTTAGTGTGGGTAACAACCACGACGGCCTGGGTCGTGACAAAGTTGGTATCAGAGCCTAGGTTCGTTGATCTCGATGTACCAAAACGATTCTAGTAGGGTCTCGCGGAATGGTACGGAGACGCCTTTACTTTTCTTGGAGAGGCTATAGGACTTTAGCAAATCTCTATGTTTTCTCTTGTCTCCTTTTGTGCTATGACTTGATTCCAATTGGTATCTGGCAATTGAAATTGGTATCTAACTTCCTTCACTCTTATGTTCGCAGATGGTTAATACTAGATTCAACGGTGTTAGGCCTGTAGCTCCCATTAATGCTCCAGCTAAGGAATCTCTAGCGAGAGATCACGATCGAGGCAGGAGTAGAGGAAGAGATAGGGGTAGAAGCCGTGGAAGAGTAGCGCCTGATGGAATTGGAGCTCCTGTTGAGAATGCTCCTGTGAATGAGAACCCTCATGCGCATCATGAAGAGATTGAAAAGGAGAATGTTGATGTTGAGGATGTGGGACAAGAGAAAGAGGTGCAGGCTGAGACTACCGATGTTCCCTCCAAAGACCTATTGTTAACTCAACAGATCATGTCTTTCTTGAAAGGGTTGGTTGGTCCTTGAGTGCCTCCTTCTACTCAAGCTCCTAATAATCCTCTTGTTGCTAGAACTGCGCACAAGGTGGGTAGGACTGGAGGTAATGATGCTTTCTTCCGTCCTTTGTTGGGTTCTATTATGACTGGTAATGATCATGAAAATATTGACTAAGTTTTTGAAGCTAAAGTCTCATGTGTTTCTTGGTTCTGAAAATGAGGATGCTTATGAGTTCATCTTGGATTGTTATGATAGGCTTCATAAGTTGGGAATTGTCCATCAGCATGGGGTTGAGTTTGTGTCCTTTCAACTTCAAGGTGAGGCTAAGAAGTGGTGGAGAGCTTATATGAAATGTAGATCTTCAACTTTACCTCCACTTACTTGGAGCCAATTTCATGCTCTATTTCTAGAGAAGTATGTGCCTAGGACTTTGAGGGATCACAAGAAGGATGAGTTTATGACTTTGGAGCAAGGTGGTTTGACTGTGGCTTCTTATGATGCCAAGTTCCATGTTTTATCTAGATATGCTACTCAATTGGTGATTACTGAGGAAGAGAGAAACCGGTTATTTATTAGGGGATTAAATTCTGAGTTGCAAGTATTATTTGTTCATATGACTTCCGCAAGGAGGAGATTCAATGAGGTAACAAACTATGTTAAGAAAGTGAAGGGGGGTGAGGGGTGACGGTCAAGCTAAGGCATGGGCAAAAAGGGCCAAGAACTCGGGTAAATTTCAAGGTTATTATTCCAAGGAGTCTAGAAGTCCAACGCTTGCAACCAAGCCAATTCAATCCGTTATGCTCACCTCTACAGGTAGTTAATCGGAAACTCCATCTCATAATTTTTAGGATAGCTAGGGAGTTGCGCTTTCGACGGGCGGCAAGCCATATTTTGATCATACTTTTTACAACTGTGGAGAACCTGGACATATGAGGAGAGATTGTCCCCACCCACATGTGTTAGATTCTGCGCGGCAGCAGACTAGAGCAGTGGTACCCGCAGGGAATGGTAGTAATGGTAGAGGACGTCCACAATGTGGGCGATGAGGTAATCCGCGAGGCTGTGGAGGTAGAGAAAATGGTAATATAGGCAGAGGTAATGTGTAACCAGGCAGGGAAGTGGTTCGTCAAGATGATAGGGCTTAATGTTATGCTTTTCCGGGCAAGAATGATGGGGAGGTGTCTGACGCGGTGATCACAGGTACTATTCTTGTCTGTGACCAGATGGCTAATGTGTTGTTTGATCCGGGTTCTACATATTCATAAGTATCCGTGAGATTTGCCTCAGATTTTGATATGATTTGTGATATTCTTGATACCCCTATTCATGTTTCTACCCCAGTTGGAGAGTCTGTCATAGTTTCCCATGTCTATCGTGCTTGCCCTATTTTGTTTATGGGATTTCAGACTTGGGTTGATTTAGTGATTTTGGATATGATTAACTTTGACATAATCTTAGACATGACTTGGATGTCCCCCTATTATGTTGTGCTTAATTGTAATACTAAGTATGTAACTCTAGAAATTCCGGGAAGGGAAAAATTAGAGTGGAAAGGGGTGTGCAAGCCTAAGCAAGCTAAGATTATATCCTCCATTCGGGCTAGTAAATTAGTAGAGCAGGGTTGTTTGGCTTATTTGGCTCATATTAGGGATGTTGAGGTTGAGACTCCATCTATTGAGTCTATTCCTGTGGTGTCGAAATTTATAAAAGTGTTTCGTAATGACTTGCCCGGTATGCCTTCGGATAGAGATATAGATTTTTGCATTGATTTAGAGCATCGTACGCGTCCCATTTATATCCCTCCATATCTCATGGCTCCGGCAGAATTAAGAGAGCTTAAGGCTCAAATCCAAGAGCTTCCTGATAAGGGATTTATTCTTCCTAGTGCTTCCCCATGGGGTTCTCCAATTTTGTTTGTTAAGAAAAAGTATGGTAGGATGAGAATCTGTATAGATTATCGGCAATTGAATAGGGTCACTATTCGAAATAAGTACCCCTTGCCTCGAATAGATGATATTTTAGACCAATTGCAAGGTGCTTCCATTTTCTCTAAGATTGATCTAAGATCCGGTTACCATCAATTGAAAATTAGACATAAGGATGTGCCCAAGATGGCGTTTAGGACTACCTATGGGCACTATGGGTTTTTGTTATGTCGTTTAGTTTGACCAATGCGCCTGCAACTTTCATGAGTTTGATGTATGGGGTGTTTAAGTCGTTCCTTGATTCATTTGTTATAGTGTTTATTGATGATATTTTGGTCTATTCGAAAAGTGAGAAAGAGCATGCCGACCATCTTCGTAGTGTTTTGGGTGTTCTTGGGAAGCAAAAGTTATATGCTAAATTTTCTAAGTGTGAATTTTGGTTGAAATCAGTTTCATATTTGGGGCATGTAGTTTTGAAAGAAGGGGTAATGGTAGATCCTCAAAAGATTGAGGTGGTTAAAAATTGGGTTCGGCCTAACTCTGTGACAGAAGTTAGGAGTTTTGTTAGGCTCGTTAGATATTATCATCGATTTGTGAAGAACTTTGCTTCTATTGCCACTCACTTGACTAATTTGACAAAAAAGGAGATACCATTAGAATGGACTGAAAAATGTGAGGAGAGCTTTCAAAAACTCAAGACTCTTTTGACCATCGAGCCCATTCTAGCATTACCTATTGAAGGTAAGGAATTTATTATTTATTGTGATGCTTCACATTCTGGTTTGGGTGCTGTGTTGAAGTAGGATAAGAATGTTGTAGCTTATTCCTCGCGTCAATTGAAGGTGCATGAGAGGAAATATCCAACACATGATATAGAGTTGGCAGCGGTAGTGTTTACTCTTAAGATATGGCGGCATTACCTCTATGGTGTTAAGTGTGAGGTGTTTACTGATTATCGTAGGTTGCAGCATGTGTTCACTCAAAAGGATCTGAATTTGTGTAAGCGAAGGTGGATGGAGTTACTTAAAGATTATGATGTGATCATTCAATACCATCCGGGCAAGGCCAATATAGTGGGAGACGCTTTCAGTCGAAAAGCGGTGAGTATGGGTAGTTTAGCTTGCTTGAGTGTATCAAAGCGACCTTTGGCTAAGAAATTCATACCTTAGAGTCTAAGTTCATGCAGTTGGACGTCTCAGAAAGAGGTGGGGTGCTAGCTAGCATTGAAGTGAAGGCCACATTCATTGAGGAGATCAAGGACAAACAATTTGAGGATGACAATTTGGACGAGCTTAGAAAGAAGACTGTGAATGGTAAGGCACAAGAGACCATTCTTGATACATATGGTGTACTCAATTTTAAAGGAAGAATCTTTGTTCCTAGAGTAGATGACTTGATTGACAAATTGTTGGCAAAGTCTCATGGTTCACGATATTTTACTCATCCGGGTGTGACCAAGATGTATGGAGATTTGAAGCAAATTTATTAGTGGTCGGGCATGAAGAAAGATATAGCGGAGTTTGTAGCGAAGTGTCAAAATTGTCAACAAGTGAAATATGAACATCAAAGGCCTGCAAGTTAACTTCAAAGAATGCACATTCCGGAATGGAAGTGAGAAAGGATAGCCATGGATTTTGTGGTTGGTCTTCCCAAGACTTTTGGGAAGTTTGATTTTATTTGGGTAGTGGTTGATAGATTGACTAAATTAGCCCATTTCATTCCGGTAAGAATAGATTATAATGTTGAACAATTGGCTAAAGTTTATGTGAAAGAGATAGTGAGGTTGCATGGGGTGCCATTTCTATCATCTCAGACCGTGGTACCCAATTCACATCCAAGTTTTGGAGAAAATTGCATGATGAATTGGGCACACAACTCACTTTTAGTACAGCCTTCCATCAACAGATAGACGAGCAGCCGGAGAGGACTATTCAAGTATTAGAAGACATGTTGAGGGCATGTGTGCTTGATTTTGGGGGACATTGGGATAAATTCATACCTTTGTGTGAGTTCTCCTATAGTAATAGATATCACTCCAGCATTGATATGGCACCATTTGAGGCACTCTATGGGAGGGGATGTAGATCACCCATAGGATGGTTTGAGGCTGGAAATGTGAAACCTTTGGGGGTAGATTTAGTGAAGAATGCGCAAGATAAGGTGAGGAGTATTCAAGCTAAGTTTTTAGAAGCCTAGAGTAGACAAAAGAAGTATGCGGATCATAAGGTAAGAGACATGCCATTTCAAACCGGTGAGAATGTTCTTCTTAAGGTATAACCCATGAAAGGGGTGATGAGATTTGGTAAGAAAGGAAATCTAAGTCCGTGATACATTGGTCCATTTGAGATTCTTGAATGTTTGGGACCGATAGCGTATATATTGGCTTTACCTCCTAATTTATCGGGAATTTATCCGGTATTTCATGTGTCTATGTTGAAGAGATATCATGGGGACGGGGATTATATCATAAAGTGGGAATCAATTGTGTTAGACAAATACCTCCAATATGAGGAGGAATCGATTGCAATTCTTGATCGTGATGTGCGTGGGTTGAGAACCAAGGAGATTAGGTTCGTGAAAGTTCAATGGAAGCATCGTATAGTTGAGGAAGCTACTTGGGAGAAAGTGAGGGACATGCGAAACAAGTATCCTCAATTGTTCGTCGATTCAGGTACTACTTCATTCCTTCCTTAGCATATTTTCCTAAGTTTGTCACTCGGGGATGAGTGATGGGTAAATTGGTATCTATTGTAACGACATGTTCCCGTCATTATAGAAAAACAAACGGGAGAAAATTTGGGGCCGAAAAACTTTTTCGTAGTATCTTAAAATTTCCCAACCTAGTCCAGATTTGGACGAAATTGGAGTCTTTGAGGTGTAGGGAAATTTGGTAACAATCGGGTGAAGTATTTGTATTTTTGATTTCATGAGGGGATAGATAACTCGTTAAGGAATCCGTACGACTTTACGAAATTAAATTCAGGTGAGTAGAACTCCCGGAATTGATTTTAGCGTTAAGGGTATTTTCTGAGCGTCGTGGGTTAGAGATGTGTTGTGAAATGAGGATTTTGGAATTCTTTAATTAGCTCACTGTCTCACCTAACCCGCATTGGCGCTGGGTTTTGCCTCTTTGGCGGGGTCACTACAGCGGGGTGACGGCCGCTGTGGCGGGCTCGACGTGAGTTAAGGTCGTTAATAAACCCCTAAACAACCTTATTAGGCCCTTTTCGATTTTAAGAGCTAAGGAACGAACCCCAGGAAACTCCTGATAGTTTTCCACCATTCTTGAGGCTAAAGGTAAGCTTTTCACTCCTCGAATCCATTTTTCGATTCGTAGAACGTAATAGAATGGGTGAATATTGATGGGGGAGGGTTTTGTTATAGATTCTATAGTGAAAACAACCCTAATTTGGATAATTGGGATCATGAGTTTGATCTAGGGTTCATAGAATTGTTAGTTATTCGGGTAATTAGTGGTTGTTTATTGATTCCAGTATTCCATTGTTTGTTTGTACACCAAGAACAAACGGAATGAATTCGGAAAGGGAAGGATCAAGTTTCTTAGGATTTCAAGCTTGTTTCAAGGTAGGTGATTGTTATGACCCAAAATGGACGTGATGGCACTCGTCTTAACCCACCAAGACAAGTCAGCCTAAAACTCAACCATTACAATAAAATGAGAAAATTTTTATAATAAACTCAAAAATACACCCAAAATATGGCTGTCACGTGTACAAGCCTCTAAAGTATTACAATTGAATCAAAAGAAAAATACTAGTCTCATATGACATAGTTTTTAGAGTAGAACAAGATCATAAACAGGAGTAAGAAGGTCTGTTGAGTTGGCAAACAGCTACCTCACAAATCTCCAAGAATCCTCAGAAAAGAAGAGAATACATCACAAAGGTCCGGGCTAGTAACCTACAAAAAAATGTAGTAGCAAGGGATGAGTACCAAACCACGCGGTACTCAGCAAGTTAACCTCTAAACACAAGCTAAGGGGATAGAATACGGGTACTCCTTACACCCTAACCGAACCTCCACAAGTATAACATGCATAAAATCAGCCCAACCTAACAGTTCACAATTCACATAGCACATATCTCAACAACAACAATCTAACAATTACATATCCTCAACAACAAGCTCAATATTCACCAATCAAAGTTCCATAGAAAGGCACTCACAAGATCAGCAAAACACAATATCAAGTTCACTAATGATAAATATGTGCAATGCAATGTCAAGTATAGTTATGCATGTCTGACCTAGTGATACACACCTGCTGTCTCTCAGTCCGGAACCTATGGAGGACATATCTGTCCATGCATTCATCGCGCCTCGATAATAGTAACCATCGTGGCACACGACACGTCCCTCGAAATATAGTATCCATCGCGATGCACAATTCATCCCTCGAAATGGTACATCCTCTTTAATTTCTTATTCTTTCTCAATTCACATAACACTTGTCACAACCATGTCTCAGAACAATGCAAATGACATGTTCACACAAATAATAAGGAGATGACCATTTTTATAACATTGCACAATTCACAACAACACAATCATGCTACAACATCAACAATGATTCAACAAGCCTTTCAAACCATTCACAACACAACACACATAAACAATTAATCACATTGCCTTTTATTACTCCCTTTTCATCATTAGAATTAATCAATGTGGAAAAGTCAACCCATCACCAAGTCTCATTACCCCCAAACACATATTACGAGGAAATACACGAATTCCATACACTTAACAAGGGTTTAGAAATCCACTTGGCTTAAATAACCGAACAATCACTCCGACTCTTGAGCCTTCCCCTTTCATTAGGCTTCCAAATCAATGCAATCTATTCAAATAATTAATCACAATAATTTTTCAAAACTAACAACAACCATATTACTATAGGTCTAGCCTAGACCCAAAAACTTACACAAACCTAAAATCAAGTTCCTAAATTTTTATGCCAATTATCATGTTAACCCTCATACTTCCAAATTTCAAGTCTAGGGTTAAGTCATAATTTCTCCAAACACTACAATCCTAATAGTTTTCATAGAATATAATACATCCAATATTCAATTATACATCTTAATATATCAAACTTGGGTCTTAGTATGATAAGCATAGTAAAAATTCCTACCCAACAGTCGATTAAGCCACCAGTAACCATCAGAGTCAATATTTAAAACTGACATACATTATAGTAAAAAGAAGTATCAAAATTCTATGGTTTCCAATGATTAACTCATTAAGATTATATTTCATAGGTGTCAGGTCTATCACTACTTAATTTACAACATATTTTCTCACAATGTCTTTTCAAACTACAGCCACGTAAATGAGAGTGGGATAGCCATTTTCTCAAACCAAAATCTACACAAAAACATGCCCAGTAACTTTAACTAAAATAAAAACATACATAATCTTAGCCTATTCTATATATATAATTTCCAATGATAACTAGTTAAATACCAATTATTGTCAACACTATCCAATCATGGCCATAATTTACCATTTAAGAAAAATATTCACGACAATTTCAAGGTTCAACGTGAACAACAACCCTATTCAAGTAAATTTTCCTTCTTTCCTCTTTCACCACTAATTATTACAATTATAATAGAATATTACATTTATTCATGTATACAAAAGCATCAATTAAGACTTAGTTCTTACCTGATGTACCTTGGCCGCCGGTCTGGTTGTACCGAGGTTATGAAATCCTCATCGGGAGGTTCCTTATTTTTTTAATAAAAGAATGATCTAAAATGATATAGGGTATTAACTTAATATTTGGACTTGACCCATTAACCACCAGCTAATAAAAAAATTAATTATTTAATAAATACCCGTCAACTAAATAAACGTAGGTAAACAAATAGTTTAAAATTCCCAATCAACTTCACAAACTGATCAAAAGTTACTCGGGGCAGCTATCAATAGGGGTAAAACGCTAATTTTATGAAAATTTCCAAAAGAGACCTTCCGGGTCATTACATTATCCACCACTAAAAACCATGTTCGTCTCCGAACATAAAGAAGAAAGAAGGAAATCAACATTACTAGAAGCTTGAGGTATAATTTCTAGAGTTAATGTTTATCTCTCCAAGTGAGTTCATCCTTAAGACCATTCCATCAAGAACAACTACTAAAATCTGTACTTTCGAACAAAACTTTGAAAGGTCTATAAATCAAAAGTGATTATCAAACCACATGCTAACCCATAAACTCAATCTAAACTGAAACACACTGGACCATAACACAACCATTATGACGAATCTTTTCTCACATAACCATGATAAAATCTGAATCAACACTTGCTACAATCAAAAGTGAACCTTAACCAACCACCACACACTCAGATGCATAGATCATCACAGATCTTATCAAGATTCCTTTCTCACAACACAATCTTTCTACAAACTTAAGTTATAAAAATCTGATCTTTACACATCAGGTTCTCATCAAGGGAGAATTAAACTTACCTAACCCAAAGAAGAAAATGATCAAGTAAACACCGACAAGCGATACACTTCAAAATGCGAAATCTCTAACAACACTCTTAGACAATTGTAACTTTTCATATATAGTAGCTCTTATATAAGTTCTCATAAGCAAGGTTGCGCGTGTAGAATCACTAGTATACTTCAACTATCCCAAACAACACAAAATCTTCCATAACTGAAATGAACAAGTCTAACCAAGGTACACCCGATCCACCACTATGGATTCACCCATAAATATGAAAACACGTGTGGGTATAGGTAGCGAATCACACTCCAAACCATATCCAAAATGAAATAGATGGTCATATAAGAATATACAGAAGCAAGGTCGAATAACACAAGATACTCCTTAGTGCCCATATAAATAAAATTCCATTCATCTGACTCCATCTCTCAATTTTTAGCCACCCACAATCAACTAGTCTGATCTCCGTTACAATTATACAAATATTCGATTTATCAAACCCCACATACTTCTCACAGTACTCCATTAAAACTAACACTCTTAATACCAACAAACATCATAACTACACCAACCATTTTCCTTACTCTTAAATTGTTACTAGTATTAGAGTCTTCTTAGCAAACACATTGTAACCTCTAAAAATTTCAAAATATGGCTCCCTATCTTTCCATTTAAGCATTACATGACAGATATGAGTCACAGCCAAGACTGATAGCACTAATTTCAATTCTAAAAATACTTTTCCATCGAGGTAAAATAAAATCACACCAAATGTCAACTTCACCCGAACATTCACATACCATTTTTCAACTACCATTCACACCATCATGTACCTCATGCCAAAACTCAAAGAAAACCGTAGTCACTCAATAATTCTATATACTATAAGCTCATAACCTCTACTCACCATCAAATGTATATGTAGTGCATCATAATAGTCTATGTAGTTCCATCAATAAAGTAGTTTCAATTCCCTCGAAATCCTCATTAACCATGTAGAACCTTAGGTCCATACTGTTGTGTATCCATAAGTCACCTACCATAATATGAACAATTTAGCCCCACATATCATCACATAATCTTACACACCTCACTGTTTTTCACCCAATTCAATACCCAATCTTCATAAAAATTGCTGATAAATCCCTAGTAAGTCTATACCGAACAAGAGCCATAGTTATATTTGAATTTATATATGAAAATTCATACATCCTTCAACTTCGAACCAAGAGTTTATATGAGAGGTTTTGTTCCTTCACACCTCTTACATTCTTTCCATGACGCAAATATTAAATACCTTGAACTCTTCAATACACCAGACTCTTTTTCCTTTCGCTGACTTGCTTACCAATCTTATCCTTTGACCAACAACCCATGATATTTTTACCTTATCCTCTAAACCAAAACATTACGTGAAACCCCCCTTAAGTATAACAATCAAAAGCAACCAAATTTACTACTCAAATTATTTTTAAGTCCTTCCAACTGGTTCATACTCAATGTGGTCAATCATTTCTTACATTACCAATCCATACCTTGACAAAACACACCACCACAAACCTAAACTCACAATGAAAACCTTAAATTTTGAATCCAAATGTGTAACTCAATCCCTTTATCAATCAACATTAACTCATACCTTGAAGATATTTATGAATTCACATATCTTAGCTTATCACTGATCGCCTTTCTATCGACCTTATCATATCTTTTGCTAAAAATTCAATCGTACACATTACCAAACTCAAAACCACCAAAAAAAAAACTTATAATCAGACTCGAGTTGAACATCTATACACTCCTTCCTCAAGTTTTATCCAATAGTTTTTAACCAATATGATGAACCCGTAAAACTATCACAATAATCTAGGCAAAACAGATGAAACCACATGTCTCTGAATTCAATTATCCACTCTTTCTGAAGATACATCTTTGGCCCTTACAATCTGAGTAAATATCCTTGTTCTCGCCTCTTTCCGAAGGTTAAACTACATCCCACTAATTCTTTTCATTTATGACTCTAGTTCATTCAAATTCTATTCGAGTGGCATCTCAGCACCTCCTAGAACTTTCTATGCAACCAGGCTACTCATCCAATAATAGAAAACCATAACATTAGATACTCGAAAGTTGTCATTACCATACAAAATCCATTTAACCAACAATCTTTATCATGTTGTTGCATTCTTATCACTATCCATCACGAACTCTGATTACCATTATGCTCAGTTAGCCCTTTCATCATCACAAAGTCAACCTTGTCATCGACATGACACCTCAAACCCAGCTGTACCAATTCAAAATCCAAAGTACCAACCCAATTTATACACAGTTTCTTACTAAAATCCTCAATTACCTTCACACAAGAATACTCGTTGGAAATTTTCTTTATCCATAAGTTTGTCATTCAGGTATCTATCCATTCCCTTGGACCTTAAGATGAAATCACCAATCCTCATTTCGAACCCTCGGGATACACTTCTCAACTTAACGCATTAATACCGTATCAATGATCCACCACTAAAATCTTCCTATACACACGCTTAACCCCAAACATCTGCAGTAATAACCTAGTTGGTTTCTTAAATGTGAATGCAACATCGAATCTCATCATACAAGTATGTGATACAACTGATAACTTTTTAAGTAGTTAGTATTGTACTTGACAATCGATGTATCTGTTTCCATAAGACACTAGTATCACACCGCAAAAACAAATTATTAGATCTACCAGTAGAACATATCATACCTACCAAGAGGATCATATCCAAATAGGTCACACATTTCTACCCATCTAATAGTTGTAAAATATTACCAAATCAGTTTTGTTTCTAGCCCAAGCCATATGTATTCTTTCGTAGGTTAGGTCAATATTAAAAGTAACACACTTCATAACTCTAACCAAGTAAGCATTGATACTATTGTAGTAGTCGTATCATGGCCTTCTTTGATATACACACATTCTATAAAATCGTAGTAGAAATTCTAACCTCAATTGGTGCATCATTATTCTCATCACTTTCTAACAAAACACATTCATGTTATGATAACCTTACTAATTGTAGTTTCCAAAGTTACATGTCCATTAGCTAGCCATCCCTTTAATCATTCCACTTCAAATTGTTAAACCACTCTAGATATTGTATATACCACACAAGTACTATTCACTTTACTAGGGTAACTAACCTTACACAACCCTCTCCAAATAGCTGAACATTCTTAGTATGAGCAAGCCTCTTTTCAATAACTCTATCACTTCCAAACCAGATCTAGACTCCAAGTCATACAACACACCCCCAACTACCCACATGAGGAACTACGTACGGGTCATTACTATAAGTGAGAGTGAATGGAGTGTAGTGATAAGAATCGAAACCAGACCTAGTACGCACGATAGAGATCTAAGAAGTGAAGATTTTTCCTAAAAGCCATTATAGACTCTCTAAGATAAGTACAGAGGTCTCTGTACCAATCCTCGAGACTCTATTTAGACTCGACTTGTACACACATGAGACCTATGAACTTGGGGCTCTGATACCATTTTGTCACAACCCAAAAATGGACGTGATGGCACTCATCTTAACCCACCAAGACAAGTCAGCCTAAAACTCAACCATTACAATAAAATGGGGAAATTTTTATAATACACTCAAAAATACCCCCAAAATCGGGTTGTCACGTGTACAAGCCTCTAAAGTATTATAATTGAATCAAAAGAAAAATACTAGTCACAAATGACATTGTTTCTAGAGTAGAACAAGATCATAAACATCAGTAAGAAGGTCTGTTGAGTTGACAAATAGCTACCTCACAAATCTCCAAGAAGCCTCGGAAAAGAAGAGAATATATCACAAAGGTCTGAGAAAGTAACCTATAAAAAAATGTAGTACCAAGGGGTGAGTACCAAACCACGAGGTTCTCAGCAAGTAAACCTCTAAACACAAGCTTTGGGGATAAAATACGGGTACTCCTTACATCCAACCGAACCTCCACAACTACAACATACATAAAATCAGCACAACCTAATAGTTCACAATTCACATAGCACATATCTCAACAGCAACACTCTAACAATTACATATCCTCAACAACAAGAGCAATATTCACCAATCAAAGTTCCATAGAAAGGCACTCACAAGATCAGCAAAACACAATATCAAGTTCACTAATGATAAATATATGCAATGCAATGGAATGCATTGTCAAGTATAGTGATGCATGTCTGACCTAGTGATAAACACCCGCTGACTCTCAGTCCGGGACCCATGGGGGACATATCTGTCCATGCATCCATCGCGGTGCAATACGACCCTCGATAATGGTAACCATCGTGGCGCGCAATACATCACTCGAAATATAGTATCCATCGCGGCGCGCGATACGTCCCTCGAAATGGTACATTCTCTTTAATTTCTTATTCTTTCTCAATTCACATAACACTTGTCACAACCATGTCTCAAAACAATGCAAATGACATGTTCACACAAATAATGAGGAGATGACCATTTTCATAACATTGTACAATTCACAACAAAACAATCATGCTACAACATCAACAATGATTTAACAAGCCTTTCAAACCATTCTCAACACGTCACACACAAACAATTAATCACATTGCCTTTTGTTACCCCTTTTTCATAATTAGAATTAATCAATGTGGAAAAGTCAACCCATCACCAACTCTCATTACCCCCAAACACATATTACAAGGAAATACAGGAATTCCATACATTTAACAAAGGTTTAGAAATCCACTTGGCTTAAATAACCGAACAATCACTCCGACTCTTGAGCCTTCCCCTTTCATTAGGCTTCCAAATCAATGCAATCTATTCAACTAAGTAATCACAATAAGTTTTCAAAACTAACATCAACCATATTACTATAGGTCTAGTCTAGACCCAAAAACTTACACAAACCTAAAATCAAGTTCCTAAATATTTATGCCAATTATCATGTCAGCCCTCATACTTCCAAATTTCAAGTCTAGGGTTAAGTCATAATTTCTCCAAACACTATAACCCTAATAGTTTTCATAGAATATAATTCATCCGATATTCAATTACACATCTTAATATATCAAACCTGGGTCTTAGTATGATAACCATAGTAAAAATTCCTACCCAACAGTCGATTAAGCCACCAGTAACTATCAGAGTCAATATCTAAAACTGACATACATTATATTAAAAAGAATTATCAAAATTCTATAGTTTCCAATGATTAACTCATTAAGATTATATTTCATAGTTGTCATGTCTATCACTACTTAATTTACAACATATTTTATCACAATGTCCTTTCAAACTACAGCCACGTAAATGAGAGTGGGATAGCCGTTTTCTCAAACCAAAATCTACACAAAAACATGCGCAGTAACTTTAACTAAAATAAAAACATACATAATCTTAGCCTATTATATATATATAATTTCCAATGATGATATTATATATGTTCGATATATGCATGTGATTATATTGTTGTATGGACTTGCTTATGTTGCACTTAGTGGGATAGTCGCATGATCCTACCAGTACACTGTGGTTGTGTACTGATATTGCACTTGCTCTTATTTTTGTTGAGTACAGAGCATCTTCAAGTGGCTACTGACAGACTTCGCTTAGGAGATCAGTGATCGTTCGAACTCAAGGGTGAGTCAATTCTTCCGGGCTGCCATGGATTCTCTTTCGTCTATGTCCACCATTTCCGGACTTAGACTATGTTCTATTAGTTAGTTGATTCGTTCATTAGATTGGGGTTGCATCCCTTCTGGTTTAGACTTGGTTCATTGTTAGATGTTTTGGTACATTCACTTTCAGGTTCTAGGTTATTTCTTCCGCATTGTTAGTTCATTGTTAGACTTTTGTTGGAGTTTATGGGAACTCCCTCTTTATTTCGTTAGTATTGAACTTGCTTCTGTAACTTAAATGCCTTAGTTTTTGTCTAGTTGCTTGGTTTGGGTTGTAGTAGCGGTTCTCCTACCAGAGAGTTAGTGTGGGTGCCAATCACAACGGACTGGGTCATGACATTAATCAAGAGGTCTCAGGTTCAATTTCTCTTGGGTATAGAGTCGCCTTTGTTCGGGACTGTTTCGACGTGAATCTAAATTTTG
This sequence comes from Solanum gracilifrons, assembly GCA_029582605.1. Taxonomy (NCBI): domain Eukaryota; kingdom Viridiplantae; phylum Streptophyta; class Magnoliopsida; order Solanales; family Solanaceae; genus Solanum; species Solanum gracilifrons. Next base: position 46,268 of record JAJOOH010000581.1, on the reverse strand, counting down.
TCATGATCTTAGATAGGTATCGAGTGTTTCGACGTGAATATGAATTTAGTATCACAAATAGAAGAAGCGACGCATCATACATTAGTCTTTTTCATTAGAGTGCTGCATTTTTCGCTTAAAAGTTACTGAGAAAATAATATATTATGTATATATAATTATATAAAAAGAATAGGTATATAATTTGTCAGTTCGTTTAGATTATTTCTACAAAAAAATGTTAACAAAATAAAAAAAAATTAAATATTATTGATTTTTAAAAATGTAAAAACCAAATAAAAGTCAGTTTGATTCAAGTTTTCGAATTGAATCAATTTTTATCTAAATCGTAAACCCTCTAATTGTAAATATTTGATTAATGATTGATTAAAACCTAATTAGGTCATAACCTTTAATGATTTCCGCAATTTAGAGACATGTATTCCCTCCTAAGATTAAAAAGAATGTGGTTTTCAACACAAAATATGTTGATCGATTTTCTTATGTTTTTATTTTAAAAAATATATAAATTAAAAAAGATTGTAATTAAAATATTTTTTATAATATATAAAATTTTCAAATTAACTATGAATTTGAATTATGGAAAAACCCAATTATATCTACGATTTTAAAATCGATTAAGATTTTTGCTTATATAATTTATTTTTCTAATATTTAGCTAGCGTTTGACCAAATCTAATTTTAAAACCATATCATTAAATATTTATTTGACCATATATTTTGAATCAAAATTTGAAAATATATCATTAGATATTATTTTGACCATATAGTTTGGATAAGATTTTAAAATTTTGTCTCAAAAAAAATTTCAAGTACCAAAAAATGGTCTAAAATAGTTTTTAGGAGAAATTCACTTTCACGCACAATTTTTTCCAATTAAAAAGTATATCCAAACACAACTTTAAGTTTCAAAATTTATGGTCAAACGAGATGTTAGTATCTTGAAATCAATTAAAACTTTTTTTATTAAATATTCACTTTTATTTGACTAGTTTAATAAATAAAGAGATAATTTCTCATTTGATTTATATTTTGTCTTTATTATTAATTATTGTCATTTTAAAATACTTTACAAAATATTAAATTTATTATATGTTAATGGTAATATAGTAAAATTATCATTTTATAAATTATTGCTCCGGTGTATCAAGTCAAAACTATTTATCTACAAATTTGAAATTTTCATTAAATTGAAAGAATCTTTTGAATTAATTAATTAATAATTTATAATTAACTACAATATACATGGTACAATTATATAAAAGGACATATAGATATTGGTCTTTTGAGTCTATCATAGCAATAATAATTTTGTGATTTTGTTGAAAATTGCATAGCTTCTGCTGTTAATACTTGAGATAATCAGGTATGTTTTTTTTTTCATTCTCCTAATAATTTTTCACATGCATTTTTGTTTCTATTTATTTTATTTTTAAAAAATATATTCTTGTTTAAATATTTATATGAAAACTCTTGTTTTTTTTACTTGTAAAGGAATGAGGGCCTTAGAAGATCTGATGAAAAAGTATTTTGTTTTCATAGACGTTTAGACATAGATTTTCAAAAATCTGAAATGAAAATGAAAGTAGCATTTCGAAAAAAATTGAATTGATCTCTCAGATGGTCTCAGTCAACTAATAGTTCTTACTACTCATAAAATCATTTTCTTTGTTGAAAAAATATTAAAATCAATTGAAAAAGTGGCTTTATGAGATAATAAATATTGATTGAGTGAGACCAACTGTGTTGTTGTTGTTATTTTTTAATATTATTATTATATTTACTTTTTGGTCTTTGTGTCTGAACAATAAACTTAGGTAAAATTATGTAATTACACAAATTAAGATAACATAATCTCTAAAAAAATTTACTGTATTAATAAATTACAAAAATCTATTTTTTACTTCTCTCTTATAACATCCGGATACATACTCTAAAATATGTGAATTATTATAATTTTGAAAAACTTTCGGAATAGGATGTAATTAGCACCCAAATTGTTGGGGGTTGTATACTTTATACATAAATTTAAACATTTGAACTTGTACTTATCAATCTCTAATATTTTCTTAAAGTTTCCTTTTTTTAAATTTTTTTTTTGAGAATTCAACATGGAAGGTGAAAGTAATAATATTTCTGATTCAAGATTCATGAAAGGTATTTTAGACGAACATAACAGTCAGTGCATTAAGGTATTTGTACATACTCCTCGAATCAAATTCATCAGAATTTAACTTGTATACATCATAAGTGAAGGGATTTTATATGCTATTAGGTCACCTACAATGGTATCTATAGACAACATGTTATCTTTCTTAAAATACTCCCTCCACTTAGATTTACTTGTTAATTTTTGTCTTGGCCCACCTGTTGAGAAAATAATGATTGATATACTAAGTTTACAATTTTACCCCAATTAATTGATAGGGTCTCAAATATATTTACTCATTACATTTTACAAAGATATTAACTCAATATTAATAAATTGAGGGTATATTAAGAAAAAAAATTGTCCTTTCTTGATTTATGAAAAAATAACAAGTAAAATTAGAAATCAAATTGGAAAATATTTAACAGATGGAGTATGAAATTCCAACATTACTTAGGGATCATACCAATATAACATTTTATGTTTTTTTTAAAAAGTCCTCATATTAAAATTCAAAATTTCAATATTATTTGCGGGGGTAACAACGAATCTTCATTTAAGCAACTGTTTTGAAAAGTGCTTACTCAGAGTGATGTTGGAAATAATATGTTTGTGATACCTAGGAGATATGCTATCGAGTATTTCTCTCAGATCCAGCATAATGAGGATATGGACTTCTATGATAGATCAAGAAAATCATGGAAGTTTATATTTTTTTTACTGCCAAAGTAGTAAAAAATTCATATTCACAAAGGGTTGGCATAAATTTCTGAAAGCTAAAAGCTTAAGAGCCAGAGATACAATTGTTTTCAACTTGTGTGAATCTAAGAATGGAACAAATGAGAATTGCAATAATTTTGAGATTGATGTGGTGAAGAATGTTGAAGGTTTGCCAATGGATTTAGCACTCAATCATGATGTTGTTGATGTTGATGCTGCTTTGACACCTGTTTTACTTTTTGGAAAGCAAATAGGTTGGACTAAGACAAAAAGGGGAAATGAAGTTTAACTAATGTTCGTCGATTGTATAAAGAATTTTTATATTATTAGATTTTCTTTTATGGTTGTTGTTGTTGTTATATCAAGTACTTGCTATATTTTTAAGATTAAAAATCTCACTTTATTGTGAAGGTTAGTATTGAAATATTTTCTTGATTAATCTTATAGTGAGAATTGTATCTAATATTGTCTGTGTATTTAAGTTAAATCTTGCTACTAGCATCCTTAATATTGTTTGTGTATTTAAGAAAAAATATTTTTATGAAGGTTAGTATTGGAACTTTTTTTGAGAGAGGGGGGGGGGGGGGGTATGAGACTTCTAAATTTTGACTCTTAGAAATTAAGCGTCCTTAAATGACAGTATTTAGCATATTTTTGTTGGATTTTATTATCCTCTCAATCTTAAATTCAGTATAAAGAATTTTGTATACTACTAGGTCACTCACAAGGATATTTCCAAATAAGCCTTTTAAAAATGTGTGATTTATAATTAAAAAAATATGACGTGTTGCCTACTATAACACATAAAGAAAATATGGTGATCTAAAATAACCTTCTGGTGATATAGTGTATATAAATTGATATCTAGATATATTTAGACTTTGGATATACATAGGTCTAATGCAAATACAAATTGTTGAATTCACTTAATGTAGCTTTGTGGGTATAACATTTTATGTATGTTTTATCTTATGAATACTCTTGTTAGAATTTATGATTTCAAATTTATTAAAAGAGTGATGCTAAAATCTCATATAAGCCACTTTTTAAAAAGAAGCTAATTCCAATGATATTGGAAAGCTTAATAGGCTTGTGATCCCACAAAAATATGCAACAAAGTGTGTCCTCCAATCCAAGATGAGGAGATGATCTTTTATTATACATCAAGGTGATTATGCAAATTTTAGAACATACAAAATTGAGAAAATTGCATAATTCTTATAAACTAGTTCCTACATATCTTGAAATGACGCAAAAAAGGTGAGACTGTACCTACTAATCTACAACTCCCTACAGAGTGTTCCGAAAGGTTTCGCAAAAACAAAAAATCAACTAGAAGTCATATCACAAAAATATTCATAGGATAACACACAAAAATTGAGATTTTTTTTGAGTGCTCCGGGCGCCAGATCCATGACACACGAAAAATCGGGAAATTTGGGCTATTCTTAAATAAAGGCTTGTAAATGCAAAAATAGCGTTAAAAAATGGTGTGTGTATACGTGAAGGTTCCCCAACTCATTAAGGATAAGTTTTTTGAGAAAATTTTTTGGGTGCCCTAAACGCCAGATCCATGGGCTAAAAAACACGAAAAATTAGGAAATTTGGGCGATTCTTAAAAAAAGGCTTGTAAATATGGAAATGGACGTTAAAAATGGTGTGAGTATACGTGAAGGTTCCCCAACTCATTACGAAGGTCCTAATAATTTTTTTTGAGAAAAACATTTTGGTGCTCCAAGCTCCAGATCCATGTGCTAATAAACGAAAAAACGAGGAATTTAAGCGATTCTTAAAAAAAGGCTTGTAAATGCGGCAATAGGCGTTAACAAAGGGTGTGAGTATACATGAAGGTTCCCCAACTCATTCCGGAGGTCCTCATAAAGTTTTTTGAGAAATTCGGGCGAGAAATTTTACGATGTCAAGATACGCCCATTCCTATGGCCATTCCTTTTCAATTTTGGGTGCTCCGAGTGCCAGATCCATGGGCTAATACACACGAAAAATTGGGGAAGTTGACAATTCTTTAAAAAGGACTTGTAAATGCGGAAATAGGCGTTAAAAAATAGTGTGAGTATTCGTGAAGATTCCCCAGCTCATTACGGAGGTCCTCATAATGTTATTTGAGAATTTGTTTTGGGTGTTCGAAGCGCCAAATCTATGGGCTAATATATACAAAAAATTGGAAAATTTGGGCGATTCTTAAAAAAGCGTTTGTAAATGTGGAAATGGTTGTTAAAAAAATTATTTGAGTATATGTGAAGGTTCCCCAAATCATTACGGAGATCCTAATAATGTTTCTTTGAGAAAACAATTTTGGGTGCTACGGGCGCCAGATCCATGCAATAATACAACAAAAAATCAGAGAATTTGGGTGATTCATAAAAAAGGCTTGTAAATGCGGAAATGAGCGTTAAAAAATGGTGTGAGTATACATGAAGGTTCCCCAACTCATTACGTGGATCCTCATAAAGCTTTTTGAAATTAAATTTTTTGGGGTCTCCGAGCGCCGGATCCATGGACAAATATACACGAAATATTGAGCAATTGAGGCGATTTTTTTAAAAGGGCTTGTAAATGTGGAAATGGGTGTTAAAAAATGGTGTGAGTATATACGTGAAGGTTCCCTAACTCATTACAGAGGTCCTCATAAAGTCTTTTGAGATTTTCTTTTAGTTACTCCGAGCGCCAGATCCATGGGCTAACACACACGAAAAATCAGAGAATTTGGGCAATTCTTAGAAAAAGGCTTGTAAATGTGAAAATGAGCGTTAAAAACTAGTGTGAGTATACATGACGTTCCTCAACTAATTACGGAGGTCCTCATAAATTTTTTTTGATAAAAAAAAATTTGGTGCTCTTTGTGAAGATCTATAGGCTAATATACACGAAAAATTGGGGAATTTGAGCGATTCTTAAAAAAAGGCTTGTAAATGCGGAAATGGCCGTTTAAAAAATGTTGTGAGTATACTGAAGGTTCCCCAACTAATTATGGAGGTTCTCATAAAGTTTTTTGGGAATTTTTTCTTTGGTGTTCCGGGCACCAGATCTATGGGCACACACGAAAAATTGGGGAATTAGGCGATTCTTAAAGTAAGGCTTGACAATGCGGAAATGGGCGTTAAAAAAGGTGTGAGTATACGTGCCCCACTAATTACGGAGATCCTGATAAATTCGTTTTGATAAAAGAAAATTTGAATGCTCCGGGCACCAGATCCATGAGCTAACACACACGAAAAATTGGGAATTTTGGTGATTCTTAAGAAAAGGGCTTGTAAATGTGGAAATGAGCTTTAAAAAAATGGTGTGAGTATACGTGAAGGTTCCCCAACTAATTACGGAGGTTCTCATAAACTTTTTTGAGAATTTTTTCTTGGGTGTTCCGGGCACGAGATCTATGGGCTAATACACATGATAAATTGGGGAATTAAGGCGATTCTTAAAATAAGGCTTGACAATGCAGAAATGGTCATTAAAATGGTGTGAGTACGTGCCCCACTAATTACGAAGATCTTGATAAAGTGGTTTTGAGAAAAGAAAATTTGAATCCTCCGGGCGCCAGATCCATGGGCTAACACACACGAAAAATTGGGGAATTTGGGAGATTCTTAAAAAAAGGGCTTGTAAATGCGGTAATGATCGTTAAAAATATGGTGAGAGTATATGTGAAGTTTCCCCAACTAGTAAGAATATTGTCATTTATGTATTGATTTTGTAAAATGACAAGTACTCCCTCTGATCACTTTTAATTGTCATGTAGCGCTTTTCGAAAGTCAGTTTGACTAATTTTTAAAGTTAAATTAGATTACATTAATTTGATATGTTAAACGACAAATTTAGATATTCAAAAACTATACGAAAAGTACTATAAATGACATTTTTTGCATATCAATATGATGAAAACAATACATCGTAAAATGTTAGTCAAAGTTCTTATAGTTTGACAAGGAAGAGATGACAATTAAAAGTGGACGGTGAGAGTATTAAGGAACATCTTCTTTTAGTGAGGACGACATATAAATAGAAACAGAGACAGTAAAATAATCACATGAATTGCATGAATATGATAACAAAACATTGGGTATAACAATTAAAGAAATAAAATTAAACTAAATATAGAGAGGAAAATAAAAGTTGGGAAAGTATATGAAATTTTAAAATTTTCAACAAAAGAAATTATGGATGAATTTGGAAAAGAATGGAATGTTATTTCTTAAATTAATAAATTCAAGGACACAATTATTTGTCTTTTGTTATTAAAAGAAATACATTATTTTATATTAATTCAGATTTTAATACTAGATCTTTGTTTTATTATTCTAGATCGAAACAAGTTGATATGACCCCCCACCTCACCCCCCTTCTTTTTTTACGTCCCCATATTCCTTGGTGTGGCGATGTAGGGCAAAAAAATAAAATAGAGGGATGCAATTTTTGTTACTATTGTGGATTGGTTATTTGTCATCACCGACTTAACTTATGATGTATTTCGAAACCCTAGAACAAACGAGTATTTTATAGAGAGCCGACAAGAAATTTCATTAATAATTAACCACTTTGAGAATCCTCAAACAATAAACCTAAATAACTCTCCACTCAATGATTAAACTAAAATTAGTTGACGCATGTATAAAATGTATATAATATATGTGTATGATAGTGCGTAATCATGTATACAAACTACTAGAGGGGCTTGGCCCGTGCAAAGCACTGGCCCAACATAATAAATATACTCTCCATAAATAATAATTGTCACTGAAAACTATGTAAACCAGAACTTACAAGGAACTATTTTTTTGTGTATGTATTAATAAGAAGGATTATCTACTAAGTTAGAAGCTTAGAATGTTAATTCAATCTGCAGATTATACACAATATCAAATAGTCAATAAAGTAGACGACATTAAAATATTGATTCAACGCATACAACTTGCACCACAAAATATTGAGAAAAGAGAAAAAAAAAAAAAGAAGGAGAATGCTCAAAAAATTGTTAGGAACATTTTGATTTTACAGTCTATCATTCAAATTTTAGCAGTGTCACAATTTCTGCACTATTTGATGAGTCATCGGAACATCAACTCTTCCAACTATTGGTACATCTATTTTTCTTTGCCCAAATATTACTACATTTGTTGTTCCTGAAAAATATTGAAAAGAACACACACCAACACAAGTTCATGTTAAGTAGATCAATTTCAGTGTTTGCAGAAATTGAATATTTATATCAAGATTGTAAAAACATAATATTTAGACAAAAGAAAGTTAATTAGTTCTTTTAGAAGTGAACTTTCATTTTTACCTACTTGATTTTTTATACATGTTCTTAACTAAGCTAAAAAGACCTTATAGAGGCACACATTTGCTCAAGTCCTCTTTCAGCAAAACTGAGAAAAAAAGGAGCCAAAATATCCATTTCAGATAAATTTGCAAGGGAGTGGTATATCTTTAGGTACACAAGTTCTTCTTTCTTTTGATACGTAAAATAATATGTAAGCATGAAGTAGAATTTATCTCTAAATTCTGTTTGTATTAACCAAAATAAGTCTATAAAAAAAAGAGAGAAATTAAAGATGAGGACACAGAAAGACATAGTACACGATATGTCAAAGCCAATTTTCCATTAGCCTTGCCTCTAACATTAATAATTTGAGTGTCTCTTTCCAGATAAAATCATATTATAACTGCATTTTTCTCCTTTCATCTAGTTTACCACGCCTGACTTGAGTTTTTCGATTCAATAAATCAAAAGCTAAACAACAAACTTTTAAAGTAAAGCCTATTGCATATGTATAATCACAAAAATGTGGAAACTTCTTCATGGGATATTATGTGTGTTAAATAATTGCACATAATATCTCATTAAGGAAACGAACCACATGGTAGGGGAAATTTCAAAATAGAGTTAGTTATATTGAATGATCTTTATTTGAGCTCATAATCAAATCTATCATTAGGTAATTTAATAAAAGTGAAGGTTACCTAATCGTTCTCAGCCTTCAACAATCATCCTATTTTATGATCATCCTCTTAATTGTAGAATTGTCATTAATATAAATATGATAGAAGTTATATACTACAAAAATAACAGAAGTCTACATCACTTATTAAAGTTGAATCTAGAGGTGAAGTGTTTTCAAGTTTTGTATCCCAATACTAATTATCCAAGAACTACTAAATACAAAATGCAACATCATATTCTTTCACGTACCATTCTCAGTACACAATTAAGAGTATCTGAAATCAACCCTTCTCATAGTTCAGCCTGCTTGTTGTTCTTTTTTTAGACTTTGGTTGTTATTCTGTCACCTTACCTCAATTGGGATGTAATTATTATAGCAAGCAGGGATCCAAAATTACTAATTGGCAAGTATATCAAAAATCTTTGAATGGTATAGGAGTTGACTTCATAAGAACTCGAAATAAAAGTAGGTGACCTCTTCAGTTATTGTGCTCGAATACTATTTTTATTCAATCACATGAAACAGAGCGTACTTTAACGTATTCATGCACTATTAAATTGTTTTACCCAACACTTTTGTAACTATCCTTCTCCAAAGTGCTTCTTATTTTACAATATATGTCCATAACCACTTCATGAGTAAACTACAATTTGTAACAGTTGTTATATTTATTCCTAAAGCTACTATTTTCTTGTCCAAAGTGAAATAGTCCCACTTTATTAGATGTATTATTTGGTTGTCTTTATTTTTTTTGGTCATTTTTTCCCTTATCATTTTATTTAACTTTTGTGATATCATTATAGTATTGAGGGAGAGGGACATTGCATAAGCATGCATTCATCCAAATATTAATCTCAATTAGCATCTTTTTCTCTATAGTTTAAAATTACTTTTTCTAGACTGAGTTCACACAAAATTAGACAACAAAATCAAGCTGTTAATGCCCCAGTCTACTTGACGAAAGAATAAAAATTAAATTTTAACAATAGAGACATCATACTAATCCTGACTTGATAAAATTTAAATATGAAATTCAAGTTCAGATAAACAACCAAGAGTTAAAGCATGCACTTTGTAGTACCACATGCTTCTACCATCAATGTATCCCCTACGAATATGGATGTCCACAATAATATTGGTACATAATTTATTATATTATATACTACTGATATGATAAAATTTACTCTTACTAATGAAGAAACATGATAATAGCTTACAGAGAGAATCACTCCTCGAAGGAATATTTTCATGTGCCCTGAAAAAGAAGATAGAAAAAGATCATTTTACTTAATTTATATTTGTGAGAAGTAAATATAAATGCATAAGCTTAGAAGTGTTTTACAACATACATTAATAGTGTCATCCAACTTGAGTCATACACAAACTCTCTCTTTTTCGCGTCTAGTCATCACATTGTTTCATATCCAGGTAGCCAAGCCTAAATAAGTAGTTGAAAGACTACATATTTCACTATGAAATTCCTACAAGTGAATGTATATTATCTATTTCATTATTACAGAATGTCAAGCTTTTTGCCCAGATTTCTCCAATCCGGATGCTGCTTCAAACATGAGTAGAACCATATTTAGGTATCTCCACTGACTAACATTTTATATGCCATAACGTGTCATCAACGATATAATGTGTGAAATTCTTACCAAGTTCTGATGCATAGTTCTCACCTTATAATTTCACTTCAATTGGGTCAAAATGCTTTTGTGCCCTATATGAAGACATTCTAATTAATAAGCACATCAACATAACAAAATATTGTCTCAAGTACTAAAACTCTCAAGATATGACATATAGGACCATAAGTTAATGTCAAATAAGATGAGTAAGATATTTCATCAAACATCATAAGGGCATACCAAACAAAGTGTTTTCTAATTATGAAATTTGTTTTAACTTGTTGGAATTGTCACAAACTTGCAATGTGATTGTTCCCAATTTGCTAAAATTGGCAAGTGTCATAGATGTGGAGAAATTGCCTCAGATAGAGCCAGCACCAGAAATTCTTCCTGCTTGTTACTTTATTTAAAATAGCAACAAGAAATTATATCTACAGTGAAAATAAGGAAAAAGGCATAAGCATCAAATTTGAAGGAAACTATCCTCGCTGATGAAATAACTCAAAGGAGCAGGAAAAATAGTAACTAATCTCTCAATGACATCTGCGTAAAAGATTCACTTTGCACAACCAAGGTTATAAAGCATTTGTTGAAGTATTTGACGAAGCTGAAGACCCTTAAAAAAGGTCAAGCCTTTTCAAAAAAGAATTTCAACAACAAAAATTAAATCAACACAAGCACCTGAAGTAGTTCTCAATGGTTCATGAATATGCAACATCAATAAATTGTACAAGAGCCACTATAATTTGTTACTTTGCCGCCATCTCCTTCCAATGATACTCATAGATTTTACCTAAAAATGCAATTGTATTGCCAAATTAGGAAGTGTGGAAAGAATTAAAAAGAAGCCAGAACGATTTGATTATGCAGTAATGAGATAATAGCGACAAAATTAATCACGTCAGCTTTGGTACTATTAAATGATGCAGTGTTCATCCCATGCTTATTGGCTAGACCTAAAATAAAATAAATCAGAGATGTAGATTACAATTAGATATCATTAAAATTTTCTGGCAGTAAAAAAAATCTAACCATCAACGATTGAAAGAAGAAGGTAGAATAAAGCTAGTTAAGAAACAAAAAAACATGAAAGAAAATAAACGAAGAAAAAAAAGGGAATGGAAGAGGCAGTGGATACAGAGATGACTAAAGTCCCACCAAGCATGCAAGGCCTTCCTAGAAGATGAACAATTACTGAGCAACTCTTTCTCAAAAGTTGGGATAGAGAAGATGAACATAAATCAATATGTGTTGTCGCCTTAAAAAAGAACACGTAATAACAAATGGGCCCAATATAATGTACCATTCACAGAACTATTAGTACAATAACTGATAACAGTGTTCGCCCATCCCAACTGTCACTTATTAAAAAGGGTAAAAAAAAGGTAAACAATAAATGTGTAAGGTAAATGACATAATTGTCCTTCCAATATAACTTCATGTCTATGTGTTATATATTCATGTTAACGTGATACAAAGTTTTTGATTAATAAGGGTTTGTGGTGCAGTGATAAGTACTCCTTCATCCTTAATCAAGAGGTCTCAAGTTCGATTCCTCTTGGCTATAGAGTCGCCTTTGTTCGGGAGTGTTCCGACGTGAATCTGAATTTAGTCATGATCTTATATAGGTATCGAGTGTTTCGATGTGAATATAAATTTAGTATCACAAATAGAAGAAGCGACGCCTCATACATCAGTCTTTTTCATTAGAGTGCTGCATTTTTTCGCTTAAAAGTTATTGATAAAATAATATATTATGTATATATAATTATAAAAAAAATATGTATAAAATTTGTCTTTTCGATTAGATTATTTCTTCAAAAAGTGTTAACAAAATAAAAAAACAATCAAATATTATTGATTTTTAAAAATATAAAAAGCAAATAAAAGTCACTATGATTCAAATTTTCGAATTGAATCAATTTTATCTAAATCGTAAACCCCCTAATTGTAAATATTTGATTAATGATTGATTAACCTAATTAGGTCATAACCTTGAAAGATTTCCCCAATTTAGACACATGTATTCCCTCCTAAGATTAAAAAATATGTGGTTTTCAACACAAAATTTGTTGATCGATTTTCTTATGTTTTTATTTAAAAAGATTGTAATTAAAAAAAAATTATAATATCTAAAATTTTCAAATTAACTATGAATTTGATTTATGGAGAAAGCCAATTATATCTAAAATTTTAAAGTCGATTAAGATTTTTGCTTATATAATTTATTTTTCTAATATTTAGCTAGCGTTTGACCTGATCTAATTTTAAAACCATATCATTAAATATCTATTTGACCATATATTTTGAATCAAAATTTGAAAATATATCATTATATATTCTTTTGACCATATAGTTTGGATAAGATTTAAAAAAAAATTCTTCAAAAAATATTCTAGTTCCAAAAATGGTCTAAAATAGTTTTTAGGAGAAATTCACTTTCACGCACAATTTTTTTCAATTAAAAAGAATATCCAAACACAACTTTAAGTTTCAAAATTTATGGTCAAATGAGATGTTAGTATCTTGAAATCAATTAAAACTTTTTTAATTAAATATTCACTTTTACTTGACTAGTTTAATAAATAAAGATATAATTTCTAATTTGATTTATATTTTGTCTTTATTATTAATTATTGTCATTTTAAAATACTTTACAAAATATTAAATTTATTATATGTAAATGGTAATAAAGTAAAATTGTCATTTTATAAATTATTGGTCCGGTGTATCAAGTCAAAACTATTTATCTACAAATTTGAAATTTTCATTAAATTGAAATAATCTTTTGAATTAATTAATTAATAATTTATAATTAACTACAATCTACATGGTACAATTATATAAAAGGACATATAGATGTTGGTCTTTTGATTCTATCCTAGCAATAATAATTTTGTGATTTTGTTGAAAATTGCATAGCTTCTGCTGTTAATTATCGAGATAATCAAGTATATTTTTTTTTCATGATCCTACTGTCATGACCCAGACCATTATGATTGATACCCACACTAATCCTTCGGTGGGAGAACCACTACTACAACCTAAAACAAACAACTAAACCAAAACTAAAGCATTTAAGGATACAAAAATAGGAATAATAGCTAAAACTGAAGTTCCCATAAACTTCCAAAATATCTAACAACTAACAATGCAAAAAATACACCTATAACTTGAAAATCAATGTACCAAAACATCTAACAATGAACCAAAGTCTAAACAAGAAGGGACACAACCCCTAACTAACAACTAATAACTAACTAGAAAAGTCTAAGTCCGAAATGTGGACATAGACGAAAGGAGAACTCATGGTAGCCTGGAAAAACTGGCTCACCCTTGAATTCGAATGATAATCATTGATCTTCTAAGCGAGGTCTGTCAATAGCCGCAAGAATATGCCCTGTACTCGACAAAAATAAAAGCTAGTGTAGTATCAGTACACAACCACAGTGTACTGGTAGGATCAACCGGCTATCCCACTAAGTGTAACATAAGCAAGTCCATACAACAATATAATCACATGCATATATCGAACATATACAATATTATCAACATTTACGAACAACTTCACATTTCTCAAAATACACAATTATGATAAGTCATCGGTCCTCTCTTGGAACCCAAACCCAAAAGGTTAGCATACCGGAACGTGGTACCCGATCCAATGATTATGCCGAAACGTGGCAACCGATCCCATAATTATGCCGGAACGTGGCAACCGATCCATTCAACACACCACAATCACAATCACAAGTATATCCTCAAGATCATACATTTAAGTCATGATTTCATGGCAATCATCATTCATCTATCTCATTTACAACAAGTGTGATAAATAATGCAACATTCATATGCATACATGTATCATAATGAAGCAAGAACAAACATATATCACACAATCATAGAATCACAACCATCACCTACCTCGAAACAAGCTTGAAACTCTAAGAAACTCGATCCTTCCCTTTCCAGATTCATTCCGCTTGTTCTTGGTCTACAAACAATTAATATAATACAAGAATCAATAAACAATCACTAATTACCCAAATTGCGAACAATTTTATGAACCCTAGATCATATCCATGATCCCAAGTATCCAAAATAGGGTTGTTTCCACCATAGAATCTAGATCAAAACCCTCCCCCATCGATAATTACCCATTCTATTACATTCTACAAATCGAAAAACATATTAGGGGAGTGAAAAGCTTATCTTTAGCCTCAAGAATGGTGGAAAACTGTCAAGAGTCGCCTGGGGTTCGTTCCTTAGCTCTAAAAATTGAAAAGTGCAGAATAAAGTCATTTAGGGCTTTATTTACGACTTTAAGTCGTGTCAGGCCCGACACAGCGGCCCTGCCAGAGCGACAAAACCCATTGCCAAAGTGGCTTGCACAAAACAGTGAGCTATTTTAATAATTCCAAGGCCCCCATTTCACAACACACATCTAACCAACGACACTCAAAAAATCCCCTTCACGCTAAGATCAATTTCGGGAGTTTTACTCGCCCGAATTCAATTGTGTAAAGTCATACTGATTCCTTAATGACTTATCTAACTATTCATGTAATCAAAATCATAAATAATTCACCGTTTGTTACCATATTTCCCTACACCTTAATGACTCTAATTTCGTCCAAATCTGGACTAGGTTGGGAAATCTCAAGTTACTACGAAAAAGTTTTTCGACCCAAAATTTTCTCCATTGGATTTTCTATAACGATGGAACCCTGTCGTTACAATAGATACCAATTTACCCATCACTCGTCCTCGAGTGACAAACTTACGAAAAATAGGCTAAGGAAGGAATGAAGTAGTACCTGAATCGACAAAGAATTGGAGATACTTGTCTCGTATGTCCCTCTAGGTCTCCCAAGTAGCTTCCTTAACTGGACGATGCTTCCATTGAACATTCATGGACTTAATCTCTTTGGTCCTCATCTTACGCACATCACAACCAAGAATCGCAATCGGTTCCTCCTCATATTAGAGGTATTTGTCTAACACAATTGAGTCACATTTAATGATGTAATCCCCGTCACCATGATATCTCTTCAACATGGACACATGAAATACCGGATGAACACCCGATATATTAGGAGGTAAGGCCAATCTATACGTTACCGGTCCCATACACTCAAGAACCTCAAAGGGACCAAGGTATCGCGGACTTAGCTTACCTTTCTTGCCGAATCTTATCACCCCTTTCATGGGTGATACCTTAAGAAGAACATTCTCACCGGTTTGAAACACCATGTCTATTACCTTATGATCCGCATACTTCTTCTGTCTACTATGAGTTGCTAAAATCTTAGCTTGAATACTCATCACCTTATCTTGAGCATCCTTCACTAAATCAACCCCTAATGGTTTCACATCTCCAGCTTCGAACCAACCTATGGGTGATCTACATCCCCTCCCATAGAGTGCCTCAAATGGTGCCATATCTATGCTGGAGTGATAACTATTATTATAGGAGAATTCACACAAAGGTAAGAACTTATCCTAATGCCTTCCAAAATCAATCACACATTCCCTTAACATATTTTCTAACACTTGAATATTCCTGTCTGACTGCCCGTCTGTCTGTGGATGGAAGGCTGTACTAAAAGTGAGTTGTGTGCCCAATTTATCATCTAATTTCCTCCAAAACTTGGATGTGAATTGGGTAGCACGGTCTGGAATGATAGAAAGGGGCACCCCATGCAACCTCACTATCTCTTTTACATACACCTTAGCCAATTGTTCAGCATTATAATATATTCTTACCAGAATAAAATGGGATGACTTAGTCAATCTATCAACCACTACCCAAATAGAATCAAACTTCTCCAAAGTCTTGGGAAGACCAACCACAAAATCCATGGCGATCCTTTCCCACTTCCATTCCGGAATTGGCATTCTTTGAAGCAAACCTGCAGGCCTTTGATGTTCATACTTCACTTGTTGACAATTGTAACCCTTAGCCACAAACTCCGCTATATCCTTCTTCATGCCCAGCCACCAATAAATTCGCTTCAAATCTCGATACGTCTTGGTCACACCCGGATGAATAGAATATCGCGAAACATAAGACTTTATCAACAACTTTTGAATCAAATCATCAACTCAGGGAACACAAATTGTCCCTTTGAAACTAAGTACACTTTCCGCATCAAGAGTGGTCTCTTGTGCATTACCAATCACAGTCTTCTTTCTAAGCTCCTCCAAGTTTTCGTCTTCAAATTGTTTGGCCTTGATCTCCTCGATGAACGTGGCCCTTACTTCAATACTAGCTAACACCCCACCTCTTTCTGAGATGCCCAATTACATGAATTTAGACTCCAAGGTCTGAATTTCCTTAGCCAAAGGTCGTTTGGTTACACTCAAGCAAGCTAAACTACCCATACACACCACTTTTCGACTCAAAGCGTCTGCCGCCACATTAGCCTTACCCGGATGGTATTGAATGGTGACATCATAATCCTTAAGTAACTCCATCCACCTTCGTTGTCTCAAATTCAGATCCTTTTGAGTGAACACATGCTGCAAACTGCAATGATCAGTAAATACCTTACACTTAACACCATAAAGGTAATGCCGCCAGATCTTAAGAGCAAATACTACCGCTGCCAACTCTAAGTCATCTGTTGGATAATTCCCCTCATGCACCTTCAATAGACGCAATGCATAAGCTATAACACTCTAATCATGCATCAACACAACACCCAAACTAGAATGTGAAGTATAACAATAAACAATAAAAATTTTACCTTCTACCAGTAATGCTAGGATAGGTGCGGTGGTCGAAAGAGTCTTGAGTTTTTGGAAGCTCTCCTCACATTTTTCAGTTCATTCAAATGGTATCTCCTTTTTGGTCAAATTAGTCATGTGAGTGGCAATAGAAGAAAAGTTCTTCACAAATCGACGATAATAGCTAGCAAACCCCACAAAACTCCTAACTTCAATCACAGAACTTGGTCGAACCCAATTCTTAACCGCCTCAATCTTTTGAGGATCTACCATTACCCCTTCTTTTGAAACTACATGTCCCAAAAATACCACAGAAGTCAACCAAAATTCACACTTAGAAAATTTTGCATATAACATTTGCTTCCTAAGAACACCAAAAACAATACGAAGATGGTCGGCATGCTCTTCCTCACTTTCCAAATAGACCAAAATATCATCAATAAAGACTATGATCAAAGAATCAAGAAATGGCTTGAACACCCCATTCATTAAACTCATAAAAGTTGCATGCGCATTAGTTAAACCAAAAGAAATAATCAAAAACTCATAGTGCCTATAACGAGTTCTAAACGCCGTCTTGGGCACATCCTCAGGCCTAATTTTCAACCGATGGTAGCCAGACCTTAGATCAATCTTAGAGAAAACTGATGCACCTTGCAATTGGTCAAAAAGATCATCTATTCGAGGCAAAGGGTACTTGTTTCGAATAGTGACCCTATTCAATTGCCGGTAATCTATACACATTCTCATACTACTATCATTTTTCTTAACAAACAAAACTGGAGTACCCCATAGGGAAGAACTAGGACGAATAAATCCCTTATCAAGAAGCTATTGGATTTGAGCCTTAAGCTCTCTTAATTTCGCCGAAGCCATGCGATATGAAGGGATAGAAATGGGACGAGTACCAGGTTCTAAATCAATGCAGAAGTCTATATCCCTATCCGGAGGCATACCAGACAAGTCATTTAGGAAACACTTCTCTAAATTCTGATACCACAGGAATAGGCTCAATGGATGGAGCCTTAATCTCAACATCCCTAATATGAGCCAAATAAGCCAAACAACCCTGCTCTACCAATTTTCTAGCCCGAATGGAGGATATGATCTTAGCTTGTTTAGGATTGTACACCCCTTCCCACTCTAATTTTTCCCTACCCAGAATTTCTAGAATTACAGACTAAGTATTACAATTAAGCACAGCATAATAGGGGGACAACCAAGTCATGCCTAAGATTATATCAAAATCAGTCATATCCAAAATCACCAAATTAGCCCAGGTCTAAATACCCATAAACAAACTAGGACAATCACGAAAGACATGGGTGACTATGACTGACTCTCCAACTGGGATAGAAACATAGATAGAGGCATTAAGGATATCACAAATCATATCAAACTTTCAGGCAAATCTCACGGATACATATGAATAAGTAGAACCCGAATCAAATAACACATTAGCCATCTGGTCACAGACAATAATAGTACATGTGATCACCTCATCAGACGCCTCTGCCTCATTCTTGCCCGGAAAGGCATAACACTGAGCCCTATCATCTTGAAGAGCCACTTTCCTGCTTGATTGCACGTTACCCCTGCCTGCATTACCATTTCCTCTACCTCCACGACCTCACTGATTACCTTCTCGCCTACCTTGTGGATGCCCTCGACCATTATTACCATTTCCCACGGGTACCAATGCTCTAGACTGCAACTGCATGGAATCTAACACACGCGGATAGGGACAATATCTCCTCATATGCCCAAGTTCACCACAGTTGTAGCATGTACGATCAATAGATGGCATGTTTCCCACTGAAGGTGAGACTCCCTAGCTATCCTGAATCAAATTATGAGATGGAGTTCCTGAGTAGTTACATGTAGTGGCGGGCATAGCAGACTGAATTGGCTT
The DNA here is from genome assembly GCA_029582605.1 of Solanum gracilifrons. Lineage (NCBI taxonomy): Eukaryota > Viridiplantae > Streptophyta > Magnoliopsida > Solanales > Solanaceae > Solanum > Solanum gracilifrons. Next base: position 27,170 of record JAJOOH010000581.1, on the reverse strand, counting down.
GGCTGCAAGCGTTGGCCTTCCGGATCCCCTGGAGTAAGAACCTTGAAAGTTACCCGAGTTCTTGGCCCTTTTTGCCAATGGCTTAGCCTGACCGTCTTACCTCACCCCCTCCACTTTCTTAACATAGTCTGCTACCTCATTGAAGCTCCTCCCTGCAGAAGTCATATGAACACATAATACTTGAAACTCAGAATTTAGTCCCCTAATAAATAACCAGATTATCTCTTCCTCAGTAGTCACCAATTGAGTAGCATATCTAGACAAAGCATGAAACTTGGCCTCATAAGCAGCCACAGTCATACCACCTTCCTCCAAAGTCATGAACTTATCCTTCTTGCGATCTCTCAAAATTCTAGGCACATACTTCTCTAGAAATAAAGCATGAAATTGGGTCCAAGAGAGTGAAGGTAAGGTAGAATATATGCATTCCATATAAGCTCTCCACCACTGCTTAGCCTCACCCTTAAGCTGAAAAGACATGAACTCAACCCCATACTGATGGACAATCCCCAACTTATGAAGCCTTTCATAGCAATAAAAGATAAACTCATAAGCATCCTTATTCTCAGAACCAAGAAATATAGGAGGCTTTAGCTTCAAAAACTTAGTCAGCATCTCATGCTCATTACCAGTCATAACAGAACCCAACAAAGGACGGAATAAAGCATCATTACCTCCAGTCCCACCCACCTTGGGCGCAATGCTAGCAACATATGGATTAGTAGGAGTTTGAGTTGCTTGACTAGAAGGAAGCACTCCAGGACCAACCAACCCTCTTAAAAATAACATGATCTGTCGAGCTAACACTGGGTCTATGGGAAGAACATCGGTAGTTTTAGTCTGCATCTCTTCATCTTGTCCTACATTCTCAACATTCTCAATATCAACACCCTCCTCTATCTCTTCAATATGCGCAGGAGGGTTCTCATTCACAGTAGCATTCTCAATAGGAACTCCATTCCCAACAGGCTCTACTCTTCCACGGTCTCTACCCCTAGCTCTTCCTCTACGCCTGCCTCGATCGTGACCTCTCGCTGCTGATCCTCAGGTGGAGCTTTGACGGGAGCCTTGACGCTGTTGAATCTAGTGTTAACCATCTACGGACATAAGAGTGAATGAGGTTAGATACAAATTTGAATTGCCAAATACCAATTGGAATCAACTCATAGCATGAAAGGAGACAAGAGAAAACATAGAGGTTTCCTAAGGTCCTATAGCCTCTCGAAGAAAAGTAAAGGTGTCCCTGTACTGTTCCGCAAGGCTCTACTAGACTTATTTTGGTACATCGAGATCAACGAACCTAGGCTATGATACCAACTTTGTCACGCCCCAGACCATTGTGATTGGCACCCACACTAACCCTCTAATGGGAGAACCACTACTACAACCCAAACCAAGCAACTAAACCAAAACTAAAGCATTTAAGGATACAAAAACAGGAATAATAGCTAAAACTGAAGTTTCCATAAACTTCCAAAAGATATAACAAGTAACAATGCAGAAAATACACCTAGAACCTGAAAGTCAATGAACCAAAACATCTAAAAATGAACCAAAATCTAAACAAGAAGGGTCACAAACCCAAACTAACAACTAATAACTAACTATAAAAGTCTAAGTCCGAAATGTGGTCATACATGAAAGGAGAACTCATGGAAGCCTAGAAGAATTGGCTCACCCTTAATTCGAACGATGATCACTGATCTTCTAAGCGAGGTCTGTCAATAGCCGCCGGAAGATGCCCTGTACTCAACAAAAATAAGAGCAAGGCAGTATCAGTACACAACCACAGTGTACTGATAGGATCACACGACTATCCCACAAGTGTAACTTAAGCAAGTCAATATAACAATATAATAACATGTATATATCGAACATATACAATACCAACAACATTTACGAACAAATTCACATTTCTCAAAATACACGATTATGACAAGTCATTGGTCTTCTCATGGAACCCAAACCCAAACAGTTAGCATACCGGAACATGGTACCCGATCCAACGATTATGCCGAAACGTGGCAACCGATCCCATAATTATGCTAGAACGTGGCAACCGATCCTAATTAGTTATGTTGGTACGTGGCAACCGATCCATTCAACACACCACAATCACAATCACAAGTATATCCTCAAGATCATACATTTAAGTCATGATTTCATGGCAATCATCATTCATCTATCTCATTTACAACAAGTGTGATCAATAATGCAACATTCATATACATACATGTATCATAATAAAGCAAGAACAAACATATATCACACAATCGTAGAACCACAATCATCACCTACCTCGAAATAAGCTTGAAACTCTAAGAAACTCCATCCTTCCCTTTTCGGATTCATTCCGCTTGTTCTTGGTCTACCAACAATTAATATAATATGAGAATTAATAAACAATCACAAATTACCTGAATTGCAAACAATTTTATGAACCCTAGATCATACCTATGGTCCCAAGTATCCAAAATAGGGTTGTTTCCACCGTAGAATCTAGATCAAAACCCTCCCCCATCGATAATTACCCATTCTATTACATTCTACAGATCGAAAAACATATTAGGGGAGTGAAAAGCTTATCTTTAGCCTCAAGAATGGTGAAAAACTATCAAGAGTCGTCTGGAGTTCGTTCCTTATCTCTAACAATCGAAAAGTGCATAATAAAGTCATTTAGGGCTTTATTTATGACGTTAAGTCACGTCTGACCTGCCACAACCCTCACCCCACTATAGCGGCCCCGCTAGAGTGACAAAACTGATGAGTCCACAATTTGCACTCATTTAGGGCTATATTTTCATAGAATTGGTGTCCTCAAATGCATATTTTGTCTCAATATCTGATGAAAATCCTTAAGTTTCAGGTATTTAGAGTTTGAGGCAAAGCATGGACACTACTTGGCATGAAGGAACAAGGCGGCTGAAAAGAACGAAGAAATGAAGGCCTATAGATCGTCGAGCCCAGTTGGCGAGTCACCGATCTGTCAGGAGATCTCCTTTTGTACTAGTGTGCTGCGCCCTAAAGGAAAAGACCAAATTCGCGATGAAAAGGAGCATTCAGCGCGTCACCGAGCAGTTCTACGAAGCAGTACTATATCGCCTAATGATTCAAAATGCAAGGATGCTGAAGGATAAAGCACGAAGGCGATGAAATCGACCAAAAGGTAGATCGCCAAGTGTATGGGCGATCCCGACTAACTACACCGAATGGTCCTCCATAGCATAAATTTTCAAACGCTATAAATACAGTTTCAAATTCCTACATCATATCATTATTATTCTTAGAACTTGTTTATAGGTTTTTAGAGAGTTTAAGTTTTACAGGGTTTTGGAGACTTTATTCTAAGATCTTGAAGATTCAGAGGGCTTCAACTCCAAGAAATTGGACTTGGGTCTTGAAGATTCTTCACTCTTGACGTATTTTAAGACTTAATTCTTCATACCCAGTTGATGGAAACTGATATGGGTATAAATTTTTTATCTCTTTTACATGTCTAGCTAAAACCCCAATTCTTGGGGTGTGATTTTATGAATATGGGTTAGATTATCTGTTGGGTCTTGCATGTTGATGATTTATTTATTATTTAAATATGATCTCATTTAGTAGTTGTGTATGAACTTAATGGAGTTGAAGTTGCAAATACGATTTCATCTTAGTGTTTTAGGCTTGCTCGAGAGAGAGGTCGTAAAACTAAGACTACTAAATTGATAGACGGTGGTATTGGGTCGACATGGGTTTACTCGAGAGAGTGAATCCTAGTCCTTCTCCCACACATTCATCTCGAGAGAGTGAATGGGCTAAGGCGGAGGTTGTGCTTAAAGCGACAACTAGGTGTTCGAGAGATACCGAGTCGATTCAGGGTAAGTTGTTCGAGAGAGAATTTACCCCACTATAGTCTAGCCTAGTGACAAATACTCAACAATTTACTATCAAAAGCATGTACCCGATAGTTTAGTTTATCCCGTATTCCTGTCACATCCCAAGAATCTCGTCTCTCTATCTAGTTTTCGTATATTTTCGTTGTTTGTAGTTGTTAATTAACACCAAAAAAAACCCATTGATAATTGACGCTTGCGTCACCCCCTTTAGATTAGTATGTTTATATTCAATAATATCTATATCTATGACTAATTAGAACTAAATTTTATTTTTCTATTAATTCTCAAACCACTCCCTTGGGACTTGACCCCAACCTATTCGGTTGGGTTATATTAATATTGTACGATCGTAGACACTTGAATTAGAAGTTGTGTTCTGATTACGCAAACATCAAAATGGCGCTGCTGCTGGGGAGTGGTGTTATTTGAGTATTTTTGGTTTAGTAAAATTCATGTTCTTGTTAGTAATAGTTTACTTACTTAATTTTTAGTTTAGTTTTGTTTGTTTGTGTTGAATATTTCGGGAAGTATGAGTGTGAACGGCAGCAATGGCTGCCAAATAGGCCATCAAGACGACATCGGAATCTTAACGATGTAAATGAGCCTCATGTTAATGACCCTCATCTCATGGGCGATATTGGTGTCATTCACTTACCTCTGGTCGAATGGAATGATGTATTTCACATCACGAGTACCATGTTGCAACTCTTGCAACTAAAGAGACTTTTCAGTGGATTGGCTCATGAAGACCCTCATGAGGACATTCAAAATTTCATAGATGTGTGCGGAAAATTCTCTTTCAAAAATATATCCCAAGAGTCGGTTCATCTACGATTATTCCCATTCTCTTTGATGGGAAAAGCATGCAAGTGGCTAGCTGAATTGCCACGCGACTCCATTACTTCGTGGAAGGAGTTGGTCACCGCATTTAATGTGCGCTTTTTTCCTCCCTCGAAGTTGATGATTCTTCGAGACAGCATCCAAATCTTTAAGCGTTTGGAGGGAGAGCCAATTTATGAGACTTGGCTGCGATTCAAAAAGTTGGTGCTCCAATGCCCAACTCATAGCTGTATTGCTGCAAAATTTCTACCGGAGCCTAGACTCGGTGAAGAAGGGAGTTGCTGGCCAACTTTCTCCAGAAGTTTTGATGCAACAACCTTACGTGATAGCAGCTTAGTTATTGGATGGCATGACCACGATAAATCGGGCTTGGTACACCCGTGAAGATCAAGTGTCCCCTCTCACATTCAAATTGACCAAGGAGCAGATGGAGAAAGATCAAGAGAGGGACCAAAACATGGCCAAGATCATGACACAGCTGGACATTTTTTCTAAAAATGTCATAGGAGCTGTTGCTCGGAGTGTCAATGATGTGGGTATCGGGTGTGCAAATTCGGAGGAGGCAAAGTTTGATGCTTATACAATGAAGAGGTGAACTTCCTAGCCAACCAAGGAGGTGGTTATCGTTCAAACTACCCAAGGCAGGGTGGTAACTAAGGTTGGCTAGAGAAGATGGTTGGAAGGATCGCGACAGAGAATGGAGGGACAGAAATCCTAACTGGAAGGATGGGGAGAAGGATAGGTATGTGCCTCCCCATGAGCGCCAAGTTTTAAAGGATACGGAAGGTGGTCGGTCTGAGAATATGCTTTCTTGTATCCTCAATAAAGTTGAGGGTTCGACAAGATCTTGAAAGAAATAAAGGAAGATGTGTCGACCCTAAGCCAGACTGTCACCTCCCATTCAATATCAATCAAATAGTTGGAGACCCAATTGGGTCAGAAATCATCTCACCTAAATCCGAGACAAAAAGGGGGTTTGCCTAGTGACACTATGGTCAACCCCAAAAATGAGGTTTGAAGGTGAACTTGCATCGTGCCACGACATTAACTAAGGAGTTGTTTGGGAGGAAACCCAAAACCCTTTATTGTTTTATGTTGCTTTGATAAAATAATGGTGTGTTGATTGTGCAAATGGAAGTGTGGAGAGTGAACGAAAAGTGCCGATTGGTGAGCAATAGGTATAATCAGCGAATCGCCGAATGGTTCGGCAACCCCAAACTAGACCGTCGTCAGACTCAAGACCAACTTACATTAGAGTCTATAAAACTCGGCGAGCACATGAAATTATTGGCGAATCGCCGACCATGTCGGTGATCCCAACGGAGACCGCCATTTGGACTCCCAAACTAACTGGAAGTTCTGTAAAAAATGGCGACACAAGTGGCTACTTGGTAAAACGCCCAGTGGTACGGCGATCCTGACTAATGTCGCCGAATGGCCGAAAATTAGACGTTTTTTTTCTGGCAAAAGGTTTAAAAGTTTCAAATTCATTCCCTTTCCCTCACCTTTCCATCTTCCCAAACTCACACCCGCACTCTAGTTTTTATATTTCTTGCACTGTTGGGGTATTTTTAGTTGTTGATTTGTTCTCGGAACATGGATTACATTGCTGCCTAGCTATTCAATTCAATTTTAGTCAGCACGAAAGGTTGGTTCCCAAACTCTGAGTTCTTTCTATCGATTGTGTACTCAATGCAATGATATTACCTTGCTGATGTGTGGTGGACCTCTCTGGTAGGATTAAAAAAAATTGTTTGCTTGTTAGATTCACTAATTTTTGCCCGTACCGAGTTAAATAGTTAATTCCTGAAAATTATACATCGAAGGAGATGAAAAATCGTGGGTTGTGCATGAGTGTCATTGGGTCTAAGCCTAATTTGAGTTGTGCATGCCTTGATTTTGTTTTCGGGGGTTGCGAGGTTGAATTCGAGAAGGTGGGTTGCATGAAGGCACGTTAGGCCGTTTGGTGAGCTGGGTCCAGTTCGCCGAACCACTCTGCGGCTCACCTAATGACCCCATCTTGCCTTTAATTTCATGTTATATGTTTTGTTGGTTTCTGAACCTCTTGGCGAGAAGCATGAGTTCGCCAAAAGTACTCGGCGAATCACCGAAAGTCTTCTTGTTTGCCCTTTGTCTGCACCCATTGAACCCCCACTACACTGAAACTTTTGGCGGGCAACCCCTTGCTTGCCGAAAGGATTGGCAAGTTTGCCTGCAACTGATTGTCCTTGTTTTGTTTGTCGAATATTTTCTAATTTTACCTCGAAGCTTTGCAGACATGGCTAGACCTAAAGTTGCAGAGAGAACCATGCCACCTCGATAGATATGAGCAAAAAATTTATGGAAAGATTTAAATGAAGCGAATCCTTCCAAGATGGGAAATGAGGGCAAAAAGCCTAGTTCTAGCAAGAGATCTGTCCCCCGAGATCCCACTGTCCCGTCGTAGACTCGTGGATTCTACATAGCTATACATTCCTTTTTGGCGGCTCATGACTTGGACAATTTTAGCAAGTCAGCTGCCGCAGAACCTTCTAAAGTAGCTCCGGGGACTATTATCCAAGTCTAGGCTGACACATCGGGCACTGATGCCCAGACAGATGGAGCGACCACTTAGACAAGATCCCTTCTTTATCTCCCTCTCTGTCTTTCTTTAATTTACATTCTGGATATTTTATTAATTGCATTTCAGGAGAAATTATTTTAATTGTGGTGGGGTGTGGCCCACTGATGTTTGCGTAATCAAGACACAACTTCCAATGCAAGTGTCTACGATCGTACAATAGTAAAGTAACCCAACCAAGGGTTGGGGTCGAGTCCCAAGGGAGTGGTTTTGAGAATTAATAGAAAAATAAAATTAAGTTCTAACTAGTCATAGCTAAAAACATTATTGAATAAGAACATGTTAAATCTAAGAGGTGACACAAGAGTGTCAAATAACAATGAGGGTTTGTCACAAGTAAACAAAAATCAGCGAAAATATAAGGAGTACTAATCAAGGAGAGGGGATTCTTGAGATCTGATAGGAATACAGGATAAACTAAACTATTGGGTACATGCTTTTGATAATAAATCCATTGAGTATTTGTGACTAGGCTAGACTATAGTGGGGATTAATTCCCTCTCGAGCAACTTACCCCGAATCACCTTGGTTTCTCTCGAACACCGAGTTGCCGCATGAAGAATAGCCTCCGCCTTAGGCCACTCACTCTCTCGAGCTGAGTGTGTGGGAGAAAGACTAGGGTTCATTCTCTCGAGATGAACCTCATGTCGACCCAATCCCACCAGCCATCAATTTAGTAGTCTTAGTTTTACGACCTCTCTCTCGAGCAAGTCGAAAACACAAAGGTGAAATCATATTTGCAACTACAATTTCATTAAGTTCCACCAAAACTACTAAACGAAATCATATCTAAACAACAAATAAATCATCAAAAAGCAACACCCAACAGATAATCTAACCCATATTCACAAAATCACACCTCAAGTATTGGGGTTTTAGCTTGACATATAAAAGAGATAGAAATTTATACCAATATGAGTTTGCATTCAAATGGGTATGAAGATTTAAGTCTCAAAACAAGCAAATAGTGAAGAATACACAAGACCCAAGTCCAAATTCTTGGAGTTGAAACCCTTTGAATCTTCAAGTTCTTCAAAACCCTCTCCAAACTTAGAACTCAAAATTCTATGTTAAAAATTCTATTTTAAAAGTCTGATGATTAAGCTACAACTCTCAATGAGTATTTATAGTTTTCAAAAATCTGTGCTGAAGTGGATCATTCGGCGTCGTTAGTGGAGATTGCCAATCAACTCGGCGATCCACCCTTTGGTAGGTTTCATCGCAGTCTTGCTCTATCCTTCAACATCGTCATGTTTTGGATCATTTGGCGACATAGTACTGCTTCGCGGAACTGCTCGGTGACACGCCGACTGCTCCTTTTCACCACCGATTTGATCCTTCTTTCAGGGCTCAGCACATTGGAACAAAAGGTGAGGATAAGACCTTTTGGTGACTTACTGAACAGGTTTTGCGATTCTCAGATCTTCATTTCTTCGTTCTTTTAGCTGCCTTTGTTCCTTTTTACTAAGTATTGTCCATGCTTTCCCTCCAACTCCAAATACCTGAAACTTAAGGGTTTCCATAAGATATTGAGACAAAATATGCATTTGAGGACACTAATTTTATCAAAATGCATCCCTAAATTAGTCCAATTTGTGGACTCATCAACACCCCCAACTTAAACTTTTTCTTGTCCTCAAGCAAACTCGAGTTCGGCTGTTCAAAAAGGATGTCTCAAATAGTGCTATACAAGAATCAATCATAAATGTACACAACAAGATTTAACTTACTCATGCAAGGATCAAGTGTGCACTCAAAGTTTCAAGTTGTGACATACCATTAACAAAGAATCTCGAGCACACAATACTTGTTTCAAATGCAAGTTCAATCTCAACTACAGTGTTCAAATGCCCTCACACGAAGAATGATTCCATATTCAAACAATGGTTCACAATTTAAAGCTTCGGAATAAGATGCAACACTCACACTCACAAAAAAGAACACAATGCATAATTTCACCCACAGGTTTGCCCGTATTTTCCAATCAACACTTTCTTCAGCTTACTCAAGATCAAAAAGGTCTTTTCAAGGCTTGTAATGGAGCTGAGTGCAAAGGTATGGCATTTAGGCTCAGTGACTTTCATCCTCATGAAATGTGGTACTCACAACAGTTCCTTTCATGTTCCTTCATCATTTTCTTTAGTGCTCATAAGTCATCTTATTATTCACTTTGCATGGATTGTTTGGAAACCCCATTTCTTTTGTACTTTATTTCACAACTTTCTTTTTCATTCTTTTTTTTCTCTTTTTTTTTTTTTTTTTTTTTGTGTAGAGGTTCCATTTTTCTCAACACCATGGGTTGAAGGATACTTTCTTGCACTTCTTGGCTTGCTCTTATCTTTTCACCACTCCGCCAACTTAGGCTTCTGTCCTAAGTTGGCTATTCAATTAACCACAACTTCATGAGGATTATGGGTGATGGATAAAGAAAGGTGATTGTTTTCATCAAGTTTCTTCCAAAGAAAGGTAAGGCTCAACGGGTATTCAAAAGTGGTTCACACACTCAGAAGGTAGGCCACACAAGAGGTATATGTCAAATTGGCTCACACTCTTAGAAGTTGCCTAAGATCATATCAAGAGATAACATCACTTAGTTGACCGAACCAACGAGGAAAATTCTAGGATCCATCATGCATAGTTCACAGGTAAGCTCATCACACTAGGCATTAACACTATAAGTCAAACAAGACTCCACACTTTTGCTAGTGTGCAATGATCATCACAAGAGACTCGATTTGATCATTGCCTAGTCACAACGAGATGAAAAGAGATCAAATATTGTCTATGCAACTTCATTTAGCCTCATTGTAGCTGCACATTCATGTTTGTTCGATTATAAGCACTATCCAAGTCAGCGGTATTGATCGGAATCGATACTCAAATGTGTGAAGAAATAGCCATATTCAACACAAAAGGGGTTGCAAATTTCTTTTAGAAGAGTCAAAATCATGTAAAAATCATTTTGTAATTTAAAACACGAAGCCACAAGCTCAAACCTTCCATGAAAGCGGTATTTAACACAATTATAGCTTACAACCCAAATACATAATCGAAACACAATTCACGAATAGCACACAAAGGTGGGCCTCACCTCACCACAAATAAAAGCAATTTGTCCTAAAATACAGGTAAAAAAATATCCAGAATGTAAATTAAAGAAAGACAGAGAGGGAGGTAAAGAGGGGATCCTGTCTAAGTGGTCGATCCAACTGTCTGGGTATCGGTCCCCGGAGTGACATCAAAAGGACTAGCTCCACTGGATCCAGCTACAGGTGCCTTTGCCAAGGAAGCCTGCACAACAACATCTATCATAATTGCTTCAATCTCGGTAAGGTCTTCATCTGCAGCTCCCTCAGTCTCCTCAAGCATCTCTTCATCAGTCTCTGCCTCTGACTCAGGATAGGTTGTCTGCTCCATTCCATCCCCATGTCCTGTGGTGGTCTGAGGCATCTCAGGCACATCTGGAATCTCCACTGTTCCAAATACCATGGATATATCTGTGGACTTCAGCTAGTTCACATATTTTCTGACCTCAGCAATGGCAGCCTCTAAAGTCATCACCTCCTCTGTGTCCCTTTGGTTGCGCTCACACACTACTATCCTGGCTGTTAGGGCATCAATGGCAGTGCGCAGTGGTGTCACAATGTCAGTGAGGGCAGTTTGAATCATGCCTGAAACAGAGGCCTCTAGATTGGCAGCCTGACGATCAGTGGAATGGGCCAGCTGTCTCATCCGGAGTAGGGAAGCCTGGGTGAGTGAAGGTCGGGAAACAGCAGCAACAACAGTAGTTCTGGGAGGCACTGCAGCAACAGAAGAACCTGGAGTGTCAGTAGGAGTAGCAGTGGTAATTGATATACCTGAAGGCCCAGGAACCAGAGTAGGAAAAATGCCTCTGCAGGTGATGATTATGTGTTCACTGACTCCACCGAGGTTGCCTTCTTCCTTTTTCCTTGACCCTTAAGGTACTCAGCTTTGATCATCCAGATATCAGTAGAGGATGTGGGAATCACTTCCACATCCTTCTTGGCATGTCGAGGTACCCGTTTGCACAGTTCAGTGATCAATACTGGTAATAGAAGTGAGGTCTAGCTCTGCCTTGTACGCATGAGTATCTCTGAAGCAATGATCGTACCTAAGATTATCCAAGTTTTCTCTATGATGCAACCCAGGCAGGCTGCCTTGAAAAAGGTGTAGGATCGACTCACTCTGGGATGACATAAATGTGTTGCTGCTAAAACCAAACTAGAATCTTGCAGCTATGTTCAATTCTTTCTTTTCAATCTGAGCTCCTTCCGCCAACCACTTCAGAGTATTATCTGAAATTAGTGGGGCTAACCACTTTTTCATCTCATCCGGCTTCTCTGTTCTGATCAAGTGTTGGCAGTGATCCCTAATATTTGTGGACATGCCCAATACTGCGTTGATCACCCCACTATCACAGTTCACCCTCCTGCCTCTAACAGCCACATAGTCAACTTCTTTGAAGGTTGTTGCTAGCTACTTTTTATGGCGTATTAGTGCACTGTATGCACTGTGGAACTCTCTTACCCAGTTTGGAATATAAAGACCGCAGGGTTTGGTGATGATTTGGAACTTGTGGTGTCTCAGGCACTCCATTATCTCTGGGTACCTGTCAATAACCCCATCTACAGACATACACTTTTCCTCAAGAATTGTCCTCAGCCCCTCAGCCTTTAATTTATTCATTGACTTGGGCGGAGGTCCCTATACTAGAGGTGCCAGCACTATTGCCTACTCTGGGACTGGAGGTGTAGGAGTGGTAGGCTGAGACTTCCTGATCCTAGATGGATCGTTCAACATTTTGGATCGTAACTCAGCCCTCTGTGCCTCCGTCTGCTCATCCTCATCAGAACCCAAACCCTTACTTTCAGATGGATTGGGGTCATTGGTATAAAAGCCATAACTGTCGGAGTTTGCTTCTGATAACTCAGGGGCCTTATCTTTGCCCTTGCCTTTTCCACCAGTTGTGGAAAGTTTTGCGGCCTGTCCTCGAGATGCAACTGCATCCTCATTAATTGTAATCCCTTTTTTTCCCTTGGCGTGGCATGTTTCTCCCATCAACTTTAAACCTAGCCATGTCTGCAATTATAGTGGGAAAAAGTAAACAGACCAACTCAAATTCAGGTAAACATAGTTGCAGAAAGACTCGCTGAATAAATCGGCGATCGCCAAATCGCTTCGGTGAGCTAGGTCGAGCTCGCCAACAGGATTAGCTTAAAAATTTTAGCATGTTGGTGATGGGAAGGCCTTTTCGGCGACCAGGGTTTTGTCCGCCGAAAGATACAGTGCAATACAGGTTCAGGTGTGCAGATAAAGGGTGATCTAGAAGACGATCGGCGAGTTGTCGAGTGCTATTGGCGACCTCTGACTACTAGCCAAAAGTTATAGAAACCAACGACAAATATAACATGAATTTAAAGGCGAGATGGGCTTATTACGTGAACCGTCGAGTGGTTCAGCAAGCTCGACCGAGCTCGCCAAACAGCTCAACGTGCCTACATTTGACCCATCTTCTCAAATTAAATTCCGCAACCCCCGAAAACAAAATTTAACTATGCACTAGTACAATTAAGCTCAGACCCATAATACTCAACCATGCTAAACGCTATGCATGCACAACCTCACAAAATTTAACTCATTTCGACGTGCAGCAAAAGGGAGTTCAAAAATCAAGATAAAATTGGAAAGATCTACGAATTAAACTTGGCATTCAAACGATCTAAACCTATTAGAGAGGCCCAGCACACGACAACCAGATAATATCACTTGCATAAGAGTTCAAATATAAAAAGTAAATGTGGGGTTTGGGAAAACCAACCTTTACTGCCGATTAAAACAAAATTGAAATGCCAGGAGGTAAAGTATTCCAATTCCGAGGACAAATCAATCAACTAAAATACTTGTCAAATGCGGAAATATTGAAAATACTAAGAAGGTGCGAGTTTGCGAAGGTCGAAAGTGAAGGAAAATGAAAAGGGTTGAAAGTTTAAACTTATGGCTTTGTAAAAATTACCCAGATCTCGCCCATTCGGCGACGTTAGTATTACTCGCTGACCCACTCGACGACACGCCGAGTGATCACTTACCTCATTGAGTTTTACAGTACCTTCAGTCAAAGTGAGGGTCCAAACGGTGATTTACATCGGGTTCACCGACCTATTCGGCGATTCGTTGATTGGACTTGAAGTTCGCCAAAAGCAATTTCCACAACTCTCCACACTTTAACCTGCACAATTAACACACCATTATTTCTAAGACAAAAATAAACCATTTAAGGCCTTGGGTTGCCTCCCAAGAAGCGCCTTAGTTAACGTTGTGGCTCGACGCAAGTCCTCTCTCACTCTCCATCATTGGGGTTGGCCCTAGTATTACTAGGTAACCCCAATAGTTCATTTGAGTGAAGAGGAGGTACTGCATAACTCATGAGTGTCCTGATCAGCTGGATCGATCTAGAATGAGAGACAATCATCTGATTCAATACTTTAATATTCTCTTTCATCTCTTCCAACACTCGATCTTGTTCGGTGATCTTTTGGAGAACGATTTGTAGTGTGTCCTCAACACGATTGTTCTCCCTGTTTCTAAACTTTTTCCACTCATGAGGGGGTATGTACCTCCCTTGACTTTTGCACTGGTCTTCCACCACTGATATTTTGGTGGCTAAATCGTTCAGCTGAGTTACCAGTGCGGTTAACCTGAAGTCCCTCTCGACTTCTTGGTTCGTTTCAGCCAATTTGCTACTATTTCCCTCAGCCATGCTCAGGGTATCTGCCTACAACAACAATTCAAAGAAAACAAACTAAAAATAAAATTAGTGAAACTACAACTAACAAGAACTAAAATTTTACTGACTAAGAATTCTCGAATAACACCACTCCCCAGCAGCGGCGCCATTTTGATATTTGCGTAATCAAGACGCAACTTTCAATGCAAGTGTCTACAATCGTACAATAGTAAAGTAACTTAACCAAGGGTTGGGGTGGAGTCCCAAGGGAGTGGTTTTGAGAATTAATCGAAAAATAAAATTAAGTTCTAACTAGTCGTAGCTAAAAAACATTATCAAATAAGAACATGCTAAATCTAAGGGGTGCCACAAGAGTGTCAATTAACAATAGGGGTTTGTCACAAGTAAACAAAAATTAGCGAAAATATAAGCAGTACTAATCAAGGAGAGGGAATTCTTGGGATGTGATAGGAATACGGGATAAACTAAACTATTGGGTACATGATTTTGATAATAAATATAATATTTGTGAATAGGCTAGACTATGGTGAGGGTAAATTCACTGTCGAGCAACTTACCTTGAATCAACTTGGTTTCTCTCGAACACCGAGTTGCCGCATGAAGAACAACCTCCGCTTTAGCCCACTCACTCTCTCGAGCTGAGTGTGTGACAGAAGGACTGGGGTTCAGTCTCTCGAGCTGAACTTCATGTCGACCTAATCCCACCGGCCATCAATTTAGTAGTCTTAGTTTTACGACCTCTCTCTCGAGCAAGCCGAAAACACAAAGGTGAAATCATATTTGCAACTATAATCTTATTAAGTTCCACCACAACTACTAAACTAAATCACATCTAAACAATAAATAAATCATCAATAAGCAAGACCCAACAGATAATCTAACCCATATTCACAAAATCACACCCCAAGAATTGGGATTTTAACTAGACATGTAAAAGAGATAGAAATTTATATCAATATGAGTTTGCATTCAAATGGGTATGAAGATTTAAGTCTCAAAACAAGCAAAGAGTGAAGAATCCACAAGACCCAAGTCCAAATTCTTGGAGTTGAAACCCTTTGAATCTTCAAGTTCTTCAAAACGCTCTCCAAACTTAGAACTCAAAATTCTATATTAAAAATCTAATGATTAAGCTACAACTCTCAACGAGTATTTATAGTTTTCAAAAATCTGTGTTGCAGCGTATCATTCGGCATCGTTAGTTGAGATGCCGATCAACTCGGCGATCCGGACTTTGGTAGGTTTCATCGCCGTATTGCTATATCCTTCAGCATCGTCGTGTTTTGGATCATTGGGTGACATAGTACTGCTTCATGGAACTGCTCGGCGATACTCCAACTGCTCCTTTTCACCGCCGATATGATCCTTTCTTTCAGGGCTCAGCACACTGGAAAGAAAGGCGAGGATAAGACCTTTTGGCGACTCGCCGAACTCGTTCGGCGATTATCAGATCTTCATTTCTTCGTTCTTTTAGCTGTCTTTGTTCCTTTTTGCTATGTAGTGTCCATGCTTTCCCTCCAAATCCAAATACCTAAAACTTAAGGGTTTTCATCAGATATTGAGACAAAATATGCATTTGAGGACACTAATTTTATCAAAATACAGCCCTAAATGAGTCCAATTTGTGGACTCATCACCCACCTTTGTGTGCTATTCGTGAATTATGTTTTTTTTTATGTATTTGTGTTGTAAGCTATAATTGTGTTAATACTGCTTTCGTGGAAGGGATGACCTTGTGGTTTTTTTGCTTAAATTGCAAATAATTTTTGCAAATGATTTTGACCCTTTGGAAAAAAAATTCGCCACCTCTTGTATTTGTTGAATGTGGCTGTTTTTTCACAAATTTGAGTATCGGTTTTGATCAATACTGATGACTTAAATAGTGCTCATAATCGAACAAACATGAATGTGCGGTTACGATGAGGCCAAATGAAGCTGCATAGACAATATGTGAACTCTTTGCATCCCGATGTGATTAGCCAATTATTAAATCGAGTCTCTTGCGATGATCGTTGCACACTAGCGAAAGTGTGAAGTCTTGTTTGACTTTAGTGTTGATGCCTTGTGTGATGAACTTACTGTGAACCATGCATGATAACACCTAGAATTTGCCCCGTCAGTCTGGTCGACTAAGTAAGGCTATCTCTCGATATGATCTTAGGCAACTTCGAAGAGTGTGAGCCAATTTAACATATACCTCTTTTGTGTCCTACCTTGTGAGTGTGTAAACCTCTTTTGAACACCCCTTGAGCCTTACCTTTCTTTGGAAGAAACTTGATGAAAACATGACCTCTCTTAAATCCACTACCCATAACCCTCGTGATTTGTGATTGATTGAATAGCCAACTTAGGTCAAAATCCTAAGTTGGGGGTGTGGTGAAAAGAAAAGGCAAGTCAAGAAGTGCAAGAAAAGTCCCTTTTGACCCATGGTGTTGAGAAAAATGGAACCCCTCCATACAAAAAAAAAATGAAAAGAGAAAACAAAAAGAAAAAGTTGTGAAATAAAGTTATGAGAAATGTCAAAATAAATGGGGTTCCAAACAATCCATGGAGAGTGAATAATGGTATGACTTATGAGCACTAAAGAAAATGATGAAGGAAGAGGAAAGGAAGTGTCGTGAGTACCACATTTCACGAGGATGAAAGTCATTGAGCCTAAATAACCATACCTTTGCAGTCAACCCCATTACAAGCCTTAAAAAGACCTTTTTGATCTTGAGTGAGCTGAAACAATTGTTGATTGGAAAATACGGGCAAACCTATGGGTGAAAACATGCATTGTGTTCTTCTTTTTGAGAATGAGCGTTGCATTTGATTCCAGAATTTTAAATGATTAAACCATTGTGTGAATATGGAATCATTCTTCGTGTGAGGGAGTTTGAACACTTTAGTTGAGCTTGAACATGCATTTGAAGCAAGTATTGTGAGCTTAAGAATCTTTGATAATGGTGTGTCACAACTTGAGTCTTTGAGTACACAATTGATTCTTGGTTGAGTAAGTTGAGTCTTGTTATGTATATTCATGATTGAGTCTTGTGTAGCACTATTTGAAACATCCTTTTTGAACTGTTGAACTTGAGTTTATTTGAGGAAAAGCCAAAGTTTAAGTTGGGGGTGTTGATGAGTCCACAATTTGCACTCATTTAGGGTCATATTTTGATAGAATTGGTGTTCTCAAATGCATATTTTGTCTCAATATCTAATGAAAATCCTTAAGTTTCACGTATTTTGAGTTTGAGGCAAAGCATGGACACTACTTGGCAAGAAGTAACAAGGCGGATGAAAAGAACGAAGAAATGAAGGCCTGAAGATCACTGAGCCCAGTTGGCGAGTCGTCGATCGGCCTGGAGATCGCCTTTTGTTCCAGTATGCTGAGCCTTAAAGGAGAAGGTCAAGTTCGCAATGAAAAGAAGCATTCGGCACGTCGCCGAGTAGTTCCGCGAAGAACTACTATATCGCCCAATGATTCAGAACGTGAGGATGCTGAGGGATAAAGCAGGAAGGCGATGAAATCGACTAAAAGGCGGATTACCGAGTGTATCGGAGATCCCGACTAACTGTGTCGAATGGTCCTCCGTAGCCCAAATTTTCAAACGCTATAAATACTTTTTTTAAATTCCTACATCATATCACTATTATTCTTTAAAAAAATTACAGTTTTTTAGAGCGTTTAAGTTTTAGAGGGTTTTGGAGACTTTGTTCTAAGACCTTGAAGATTCAAAGGGTTTCAACTCCAAGAAATTGGACTTGGGTCTCAAAGATTCTTCACTCTTCACGTGTTTTAAGACTTAATCCTTCATACCAGTTGATGGAAACTGATATTGGTATAAATATTTGTTTGTTTTACATGTCTAGCTAAAGACCCAATTCTTGGGGTGTGATTTTGTGAATATGGGTTAGATTATCTGTTGGGTCTTGCTTGTTGATGGTTTATTTGTTGTTTAAATGTGATTTCATTTAGTAGTTGTGTATGAACTTAATGGAGCTATAGTTGCAAATACGATTTCATCTTAGTGTTTTCGTCTTGCTCGAGAGAGAGAGGGGTCATAAAACTAAGACTACTAAATTGATAGCCGGTGGTATTGGGTCGACACGGGTTCAGCTCGAGAGAGTGAATCCTACTCTTCTCCCACACATTCACCGAGAGAGAGTGAATGGGCTAAGGCGGAGGCTGTGCTTAAAGCGGCAACTAGGTGTTCGAGACAAACTGAGTCGATTCGGGGTAAGTTGCTCGAGAGAGAATGTACCCCTACAATAATCTATCCTAGTCACAAATACTCAACAATTTACTATCAAAAGCATGTACCCGAAAATTTAGTTTATCCCGTATTCCTGTCACATCCCAAGAATCCCGTCTCTCTCTAGTTTTCGTATATTTTCGTTGTTTGTAGTTGTTAATTAATACAAAAACCCCCCATTGATAATTGACGCTTGCATCACCCCCTTTAGATTTAGTATGTTTATATTCGATAATGTCTATAGCTATAACTAATTAGAACTAAATTTTATTTTTCTATTAATTCTCAAAACCACTCCCTTGGGACTCGACCCCAACCCATTCGGTTGGGTTATATTACTATTGTACGATCGTAGACACTTGAATTGGAAGTTGTCTCTTGATTACACAAACAGAAAAAACCCAGTGCCAAAACTTCTTGCACGAAATAGTGAGCTATTTTAATAATTCCAAGACCCCCATTTCACAACACACCACTCACCAATGACACTCAAAAATTCCCCTTCACGCTAAGATCGAGTCCGGGAGTTTTACACGCCCGATTTCAATTCTGTAAAGTCGTAAAGATTCCTTAACGACTTATCTAACTACTCAAGTAATCAAAATCATAAATAATTCACCCGATTGTTACCATATTTCCCTACACCTTAATGACTCCGATTTTATCCAAATCTAGACTAGGTTGGGAAATCTCAAGTTACTACGAAAAACTTTTCTGACCTAATATTTTTCCCTGTTGGCTTTTCAATAACGACGGAACCCGGTCGTTACACCTAATAATTTTTCACATGCATTTTTGTTTATATATATTTTATTTTAAAAAAAATTATTCTTGTTTAAATCTTTATATGAAAACTCGTGTTTTTTTTACTTGTAAAAGAATGAGGGCCTTAGAAGATCTGATGAAAAAGTATTTTGTTTTCGTGGACGTATAGACATAAATTTTATAAAATCTGAAAAGAAAAAGAAATTAGCATTTAGAAAAAAAGTTGAATTGATCTCTCAGATGGACTCAGTCAACTAATAGTTTTTACTACCCATAATCATTTTCTTTGTTGAAAAAAAATTGAAATCAATAGAAAATGTTACTTTATGAGATAATAAATATTGATTGAGTGAGACTAACTCTGTTGTTGTTCTTTTTTAATATTTTTTTTTTTTACTTTTTGGTCTTTGTGTCTGAACAATAAACTTAGGGAAAATTATGTAATTACACAACTTAAGATAACATAATCTCTAAAAATAATTTACCATATGAATAAATTACAAAATCTATTTTTTACTTCTCTCTTATAACATCCGCATACATACTCTAAAAAATCTGAAATTATTATAATTTTGAAAAACTTTCCAAATAGGATGTAATTAGCACCCAAATTGTTGGGATTTGTATACTTTATACATAAATTTGAATATTTGAACTTGTATTTATCAATCTCTAATATTTTCTTAAAGTTTCCTAATTTTTATTTTATTTTCTCAGAATTCAACATGGAAGGTGAAAGTAATAGTATTTCTGATTGAAGATCCATGGAAGGTGTTCTGGACGAATATAACGGTCAGTGCACTAAGGTAATGTACACACTCCTCGTATCAAACTTCACTTGTAGGTAATGCTGGATATGCATTTTTTTGTTGTTGTTATTGCATGTCACACTGGAGTTTTTTTATAACGATCTCCAAAAAAGTCAAATTCATAAGAATATAACTTGTATACATCATAAGTGTAGGGATTTTGGATGCTATTAGGTCATCTACAATTGTATCTACAGACAACATCTTAGCCTCCTTAAAATACACCCTCTGCTCAGATTTACTTATTAATTTTTGTCTTGGCTCACCTGTAAAGCAAATAATGATTGATATACTATATTTTCCATTTTACCCTCATTAATCGATTGGGTCTCAAATATTTTTGCGCATTACATTTTTCAAAGATATTAACTCAATATTAATAAATTGAGGGTATAATAAGAAAAAAAATTGTCCTTTCTTGACTTGTGAAAAATAACAAGTAAAAGTAGAAATCAAATTAGAAAATATTTAACAGATGGAGTATGAAATTCCAACATTACTTAGGGATCATAACAATATAACATTTTATGTTTTTTTTTTAAGAAAACCCTCTTATTAAAAGTCAAAATTTCAATATTGTTTACTGGGTAACACTGAATCTTCATTTAAGCAACTTTTTCAAAAAGTGCTTACTCAAAGTGATGTTGGAAATAATATGTTTGTGATACCTAGGAGATATGCTATAGAGTATTTCTCTCACATTCAGCATAATGAGGAGATGGACTTCTATGATAGATCAAGAAAATCATGGAAGTTTAGATTTTTTTTACTGCCAAAGTAATAAAGTATTCGTCTTCACAAAGGGTTGAGATAAATTTGTGAAATCTAGAAGCTTAAGAACCACAGATACAATTGTTTTCAACTTGTGTGAATCTAAGAATCGAACAAATGAGAATTGCAATACCTTTGTGATTGATGTGGTGAAGAATGTTGAAGGTTTGCCAATGGATTGAGCACTCAATCATGATGTTGTTGATATTGATGCTGCTTTGACACCTGTTTTTCTTTTTGGAAAGCAAATAGGTTAGACTAAGACAAAAAGGGGAAATGAAGTTTAATTAATGTTCTTCGATAGTATAAAGAATTTTTATATTATTAGATTTTCTTTTATTGTTATTGTTATTGTTATATTAAGTACTTGCTATATTTTTAAGATTATAAATCTCACTTTATTGTGAAGGTTAGTATTGAAACATTTTCTTGATTAATCTTATAGTGAGAATTTTATCTAATATTGTTTGTGTATTTAAATTATATCTTGCTACTAGCATCCTTAATATTGTCTGTGTATTTAAGAAAAAACTTTATTATGAAGGTTAGTATTGGAACATTTTTTTTTCTTTTTTTGGGAGGAGAGGGGGGGAGGGAGGGGAGGGATGTGTGGATGTAGCGTTGAATTAATGAGAACTAGTGAGATGCCGTGTCGCTAAATTGATTCAGATTAGTGAATGACTTTCCTGGCCTGGAGATTTATCTTAGATTGTTTGGTTAAGCTGGAAACCTTGGGAAATCTTAGAAAAACTAAAAGAACCCAGAAATTATTAGCCTAGGTTCTGGTCCAGTCTGAACCACTGGGGAGGGATAATCCCGCCAAAGTGACATCGCCAGAGCGGGATTATTTCCGCCAGAGCGGGACAGGTAGAGGCAGAACCTCAACCAGTCGTCCCTGTTTTCCCGAAATTTGAAATTGTCGACCCAATTGGGGTCCGAACAACCCCTACAATCCCAACAGTGTTCAGCAATAGAAATAATAGATTATAAACGCCTTAAGATTAAATAAAAGACTGCATCAGACATCAAAAACAAGCATCTATGTGCTACAGAAACTTAGGAAGTCAAAAAAGAAAAACTGAGTTGTCCAAATTACAAGCCCAAGAGGGGCGAAAGGGAAGCCAAATAGGAACTCTCGAACTGGGTGGTGTCAATGTCAGAGTCGAGGTCCTCTAGGGTATCACGCCAGCCCAAGCCTCATTCAACATCGGGAACTGGGTAAAGTCCTTGGGATCTAGTTGAGGAATATCCTTGCAAGGGGCAACACAGGTAAAAATGTCCTTGATAGTATTCCAAATCCGGATCATCAGACGATCCCTATCCACACTCTTCATCCTCTCCTGGCACAGTTAGCGACGGAGCATCTTGACCTCCAGAGCAGTGTTGGGTGGAACCAGAGGGAAGTCGGCATAGGCACTCCACATCCTCATTCGGACAGCCTCCAGATCCTCTTCGACCTGTGCACCTGAAAGTGGGTCATCATCATCTGAATTTGTGGCCGCCTTACTGCTGCTAGTCCTGCCCGTCCTCCTCATCTTGCTCCTAGAAGTATATTATGTTCTAACCAAAAGAGGGTGAAGGGGGGATCCATGGGAAGTACCTCGTCAGCCTCAAATAGTGGCACTCCCGCCCTCTTGCACAGAGCCGTGATGAGACCAGGGACGAAAAATGCCTTCTTGTTACATCTATAGGACATCTTCTACTCCGAAATGATTTGTGCCACCACGTTCAGTTGTATGCCCTGTATGGCCACCACCAATGCCCTGGGAAAGGTCACGTCAGTGCGGTTGCCCGACGGTGGGATCCTCCTAGTAACCAAGTGCAGCCACCTCTTAGCATCAGGTGACCAATCTGTGATAGTGATACCCTCTGCAGTAGCCCAGTAAACCTGATCCCGGCGCGTGGGGGCAACTAACGTGTCCCTCAGCCACTCCAGGCCCATCTCCCATAGTCTGGTCTTGAATTCATGGTTCAGGACCTCCGGTACCTCTAGGGCCTCATTAATAGCAGTGGAATTCAGGGAGATGTCAACCTCCTAAATGTGGATGACGGGACTAGGATCGTCCCAGCGGACGGTGGGCAAGATAGCAGAGAATTCCCGCACCCAATTAGCTCGAACGACAAGGGGAGCCTCGGTCAATGGAATCCACCCAAACTCTACCAGACGAGCATAGAGAGTGGTATCCTTCTCCTCTAGTCGGTGCAGCAAAAAATCCCCTCTCATAACAGAAACTCGTGTTCTGATAGTCATGATGCCTCTGTCGACTAGCAGCGTCGGGAAACTAGACGAAGGGGAAGTGTTCATCGTTTTGTCCTGCCATTTAGAAATCCTGCAATAAGTTGAATATAAATTAAAATGTGAAAATATAGTTGGGGTAAGGCTAAAAAGTGGGAAATAAGAAAGAAAAGTTTGGTGAAAGGGTAAGGTCACTGCCTGGTGCATCCCGCCACAGCAGCCATAATTCCGCCTTGGCGTGATTATGAAGGCCGCCATAGCGGGATGAAGGCTTCCAGAGCGGCCTTCATCTAGGACAAACACCAGGCGCGACAATGGCATCTCTTCGTCCCAAAGACCCTGTTTTCGACAGAATTTCAGGAGAGAGTTATTTAACTATCCTAGAAAATAAATAAGCAATTATTTCAGCAAAATAACTCCTAAAAGAGGCCTAAATTGAAGTTTTATACCAAGGGACCCTTCAATTTCCCCAACCTATTTCAGTATCTTTTTACCCGTATTTTTACAAAATCCCTACGCCCAGGACATTGTGGGAACGTTGGGGACGTAAGGGAAGTAACCATTATGGCATAACTAACTTGGATCAGATTGCCACATTCTGGCATAATTATGGGATTGGTTGCTACGTTCCGTCATAAATATGGGATTGGTTTCCACATTTCGGCATAAATATGGGATCGGTTGCCACGTTTCGGCATACTAACTGTTTGGGTTAGGTTCCATGAGAGGACCAATGATGTGATCTAAATGTGAGTTGTGAGTTGTTCATGTACTTATTGACAATATTGTATACGCTCGATATACGTTTCTGAGTACAGTATTGTATTAGTTTATATATGTAGTACTTAGTAGACCCGTGTTATGACGATTTATAGTAGGTTATTCGTGTGTTGTAATGGCAAGAGTACTGATAGTGTATGTGAAGAAAAATGCTTGGATGGATTTCACCTTAGGGGAAAGAGATTGGGTTAGCGTTAATGTAGCTTGAATTATTGTATTATGTGACTATGGTGGGTAATATGACGAGGAAGCAAGGGTACGACGTGAACGGGTAGCTGCATTGGCAGTGATTGTATTTGGGTATATTTTTTTCTACGTGTTTTAGAATGGTTAAGCCATGATCAAGAATTTGTTAAGTGGGTTGAGTTATAAGGTGGTTAGTAATCAGTGTGTTAGTGTATATTGGAGGTGTTTCCAAGAGAGAGTAAAGGTGGAGAAGCGAGTGGTTATTTCATGATCTTACTAGTTGGTTTCTTATGTTATGTGGTGGGCGTCGGGTTGACCGATGATGCC
Source organism: Solanum gracilifrons (assembly GCA_029582605.1). Lineage (NCBI taxonomy): Eukaryota > Viridiplantae > Streptophyta > Magnoliopsida > Solanales > Solanaceae > Solanum > Solanum gracilifrons. The sequence continues at coordinate 2,951 of JAJOOH010000581.1, read as the reverse complement.
TACCAGTACGTGTGTTTTGTATTGATACTACTCTTGCTATGTCTTTTTGGACATAGCTTGGATGCAGGATTGGTGACGTTACATTAAGTGAAGACGAAGAATGTCTCCAATAGCTTCTATTTTTCCTTCCGCATGGTAGGAGTTGTGTCCTTTATTTTATTGTCCAATTTTACTCTTAGTAGCTCTTGTACTTGTTTAGACTAGATCCATGAGAGTCGTTAAATTACTTTACAAGTTGCCTAAAAGTGTGTCTCAGGATCTTATTTATAAAATCATATTATTTTATTTTCTTCCATTTTATTAAGAATTCCGCATGTTTAATAATCAGCGTAAGAGGGTTCTCTTACTTAAGTGGTAGTATGTAGGTGCCCGCATGGCCCGGTGAGTTGGGTCGTGACAAAAAAATGGTGTGAGTATACGTGAAGGTTCCCCAACTCATTACGGAGGTCCTCATAAAGTTTTTTGACAAATTTTTTTAGGTTCTCCGAGCGCCAGATCCATGGGCTAACACACACGAAAAATAGGAGAATTTGGGTAATTCTTAGAAAAGGGCTTGTAAATGCGAAAATGAGTGTTAAAAATGGTGTGAGTATACGTGAGGTTTCCCATATAATTACGGAGGTCCTCATAAAGTTTTTTGATAAAAACTTTATTGGTGCTCCTAACGCAGATCTATGAGCTAATACACCCGAAAAATTGGGAAATTTGGGCGATCCTTAAAAAAAGGCTTGTAAATGTAGAAATGGGCATTAAAAAAATGGTGTGAGTATACGTGAAGGTTCCCCAACTAATTATGGAGGTCCTCATAAAGTTTTTTGAGAATTTTTTTTGGGTATTTCGGGCACCAGATCTATGGGCTAACACACGATAAATTGGGGAATTAGGGAAATTCTTAAAATAAGGCTTGACAATGCGGAAATGTCCATTAAAATTGTGTGAGTATACGTGCCCCACTAATTACGGAGATCCTAATAAAGTGGTTTTGAGAAAAGAAAATTTGAATGCTCCGGGCACCAGATCCATGGGCTAACACACACGAAAAATTAGGAAATTTGGGGGATTCTTAAAAAAAGGGCTTGTAAATGCGGTAATGGGCATTAAAAAAAATATGTGAGTATATGTAAAGGTTCTCCAACTAGGAAGAATATTGTCATTTATGTATTGATTTAGTAAAATGACAAGTACTCCCTCTGACCATGACAATTAAATATGGGCGGAGGGAGTATTAAGGAACATCTATTTCTAGTGAGGACGACATGTAAATAGAAACTGAGAAAGTAAAATAATCACATGAATTGCATGAATATGATAACAAAACATTGGGTATAACAATTAAAGAAATAAAATTAGACTAGTTATAGAGAGGAAAACGAATCTTGGGAAAGTATATGAAATTTTAAAATATTCAACAAAAGAAGTTATGGATTTGGAAAAGAATGAAATGTTATTTATTAATAAATTCAAGGACTCAATTATTTTTCTTTTGTTATTAAAAAAAATACATTATTTTATATTAATTCAAATTTTTATATTAGAATTTTTTTTTATTATTCTAAATCGAACAAGTTGATATGACCCCCCACCCCTCCCCTACCCCCCTTATTTTTTACATCCCCATATTTCTAGGTGTGGTGATGAAGGGCAAAAAAATAAAATAGAGAGATGCAGTTTTTATTACTATTGTGGATTGGTTATTTATCATCACCGACTTAACTTATGATGTATTTGGAAACCCTAGAACAAACAAGTATTTTATAGAGAGTCAACAAGGAATTTCATTAATGATTAACCGCTTTGAGAATCCTCAAAGAATAAACCTAAATAACTCTCCACTCAATGATTAAACTAAAATAAGTTGACGCATGTATAAAATGTATATAATATATGTGTATGATAGTGCGTAATCATGTATACAAACTACTAGATGGGCTTGGCCCGTGCAAAGCACGGCCCAACAAAATAAATATACTCTCCATAAATAATAATTGTAAATCTATTTTTCTTTGCCCAAATATTACTACATTTGTTGTTCCTGGAAAATATTGAAAAGAACACACACCAACACAAGTTCATGTTAAGTTTATCAATTTCAGTGTTTACAGAAATTGAATATTTATATCAAGATTGTAAAAACATAATATTTGGATAGAAGAAAGTTAAGTAGTTCTTTTACAAGTGACCTTTCATTTTTGCCTACTTGACTTTTTATACATGTTCTTAACTAAGCTAAAAACGCCTTATAAAGGCACACATTTGCTCAAGTGCTTCATCAGCAAAACTGAGAAAAAATGGAGCCAAAATATTCATTTCAAATAGATTTGCAAGGGAATGGTATATCTTTAGGTACACAAGTTCTTCTTTCTTTAGATACGTAAAATAATACGTAAGCATGAAGGAGAATTTATCTCTGCTAAAGATCATATACTTTAGTATGTGGTTTATTTCACTAAGCTCAGCAATTGATGCTATCTGAATTATTGCACTTGGGCATTATAGCTTTTGAATCTAATAAAACGATAATAAATCTTAGTTTAAGTAAATTAAAGATGAGGACACAGAAAGACATAGTACACGATATGTCAATGTCACGACCCGGGAGCACCCCCAAGTCGTAACAAGGCGTACTCGACCCCGAAGGGGTCTTATACAAGCCACATAGTCATTCATTGCATTCACTAATGAAAATAGTGCGGAATAATAAAAAAAAAAAACTTATTTACATCCACACATTTAAACTTCTTAAAACGACTTTAAAAAAAGACACAGCGGAAGTCTAAGTCTCACATGGCCATCTTAGACACAAACAAAAACATGAGTAGGGACACGACCCTTTACAATCAAAACAAAACTAAAAGTGTCTGTTACATGAACAAAAGAACTTAAAAGTCTTGTCCTCGAATCCATGAGGACATACCAAGTCTTGGAGGAAAGCAATCCAACACTTCAAACTA